>JAVQJL010058497.1:0-19984 GCA_036024295.1 Nannoperca obscura | reverse complement strand
TATTTGCATGCAAATAGCCAAACGCACTAGTTCACCTCTGCGGGGATGACAACGAGCATTCTGGGATTGCCTGTGCTTGTTTGTCATCCATCAGTTGGGCGAGAGGAGGAGACGAGGAGACGAGGAGACACCAGAGTGGTCAACAGAAACAACATGAGAGAGGAGAAGACGAAGAAGAGAGAGGATTATTATTGTTTTAATGTCATCTTTACCTGAGGCTTTGGACAGATTGTCGTTACATTAATGCCTTGATCTGATCAACACAACACAGATCAAGGACACAGGACAGACAGTGAACTCTGCCTCTGTTTATACACCTCTCTCTCTCTCTCTCTCTCTCTCTCTCTCTCTTTCTTGCACTCACTCTCTCTCTCTCTCACATACACCTCTTAATTTAAATTTGTTTCTTTCCTTGACCCTTTGCCTTTCTTTCCCTCACTTAATTTTTCCTTTGTCTTCTTGACTCCCTCCATTATTACTCTCACTATGTGTACGCTCACTCACTCACTCTCTCACTCACTCACTCACTCACTCCCCCTCTCTCTCTCTTGCCCGCCCGCTCCATCATCCACTCTCTCCCTGACTCACCCACTCCACGTCTCTATCTTCCCAATCTTTCTATGCACTTTGCCTTCCATCCTACGCTATTTCCCATAACTCTGTTCAGCACCCGCTCCCCTCCTCCTCCTCCTCTTCCCCTGTTCTCTTTCTGTCTCTTCTTTCGATTTCCCTGGTGGACTCTTACAGTAAACTGCCTGCGTAATTTAAATGCGCTGCCTTCCTTTTCAAATGGATGGCGTGCAGGACAGGAGGAGGGACGGGAGAAAGAAAAAGGGGAAAGGGGGAGGGGGGAGCAATGAATTCTATTATCACATATATGGAAAAGGCTCAGAGCACAGGCTTTGTGCGCAGAGGCCTCAGTGAGCCACATAAACCAACCGGGACCATGTTGTCAAACCTACAGAAGCATCTTGAGGGTCTTATTTGGTTGTAAAAAGTTTGTTTGTTCAATCTTTTGCGTTGTGTTAATCTGCTTAAATGTGTGTGTGTGTGTGTGTGTGTGTGCGTGCGTGTGCGCGCATCCAGACCTGAGACCTGTGAATCAGCAACTTTTATTAGAACAGTAATGCGTTCACTTACTGTTGTGAGTACTGAACTGCATTTGAACAGTGATGTGTATGCACTGAGCTCACACTGTGTGTGTGTGTGTGCGTGTGTGCGTGTGTGCGTGTGTGTGTGCGTGTGTGCGTGCGTGCGTGCATGCATCCAGACCTGAGACCTGAGAATCAGTTACTTTTATTTGAACAGTGATGCGTTCACTTACACTGTGTCCACACAGGAGGCGTAGTGTGAGCGGCATGTTAGCGCAGCAGCAGCTTCCTCTGTCTGTGTCTACACAGGATGCATTCAGGCACTATATTGAGTTGTAGGTCACCAGCATTTTAGGAGTGCACAGAGCCCAACACACAATCACTGTAGTTAAAAGAAAAAACACTTGAAACGTAAAGATATGCCTCGTATATCAGTAGAATTAAAATAGAAGCGTGTCAAGCTGTTACTGTTGTGCGTACTAAGTGCATTTGAACGATGAAGCGATTGCTTAGCTTAGGAGAAAAGTGAAAGAACTACATAGTCAGTGACTATGAATCTCTGAACGAAACAATTTGAATCAGCAAAGTGAGTCGTAATTTACACTCTGATCAAAATCTGTTTGTGTGAGAGTTTTCACTAATGTGCCTGCTTGTGTTTTTGTGTTTGAAGTCTTGCCGTCACCAGTTAGTCCACCGTGTGATTAAGTGTTTCTCTCCCTGGCCTTTAAGACATTATTAATGGGACTCTGTGTGTGTGTGTGTGTGTGTGCTGAAGGCAGCGACCCCTCTCCCATTATTGATCTGGATTCACTATCTTGTCTCCCTGCATCTGCTTCTCTTTGCATCTGTTTTCTCTTTGACCTAAAACGCTGCCCGTCAATAACATACATCTAGCAAATAGCATTTACTGTAAATAACTGGATTCTTTTGTTTTTTCCCCTCTCTGAAGTGCATTAGCTACTGTTGCATCAGTCTTTTGTTGTTTTGATCGTTTCACTCTAGCACCCCCCCCCTGTTATCACTGCATTGTATTTGTGCCGGATTATTCATTTTCCTTTCAAAATGTGATTTTTCCCCTTAAGGACTAATTAGCCTTGTTGTAACTGCAGGGCCAAACAGACATAGCCAGGGTTTGCTCATTATTTATGCCACTAACTTTTCCTGCAAGACAATGGATCTGCCTTGCCGTATCTTTTTGCCAAAGGAGATGATGTATCAGTTGGACTGTGGTTTGAAATGAGTAAATTCTTGTTCTGTACTAATGCAGGTGTAAACGAATTCAACAACAAGTTGAACCTGCAGGGAGAAAAACACCCGACAAGGTGCTTTCAAGGCTGCCTAGACTTCAGTTTAAAGGCCTAAGCGATGTTGTAGCTGGCTGTACATGCTGAATGGATCCTCTCTCTTGTCAGACGTGGACTCCGGGTGCAGAGGTGTCCATCACGTAACTGTAACTGTCTGTTATGGCAGTACATCCGGACGGAACTGCTTGCGTGACATTTATAAGTAATGATTTGAAAGAAGACGAGTTTCTCTCACAGGCTGCTTCAGTGATGGATTTAAAAACTTATTTTGCTGTTGAAGCCTTAATTAATTACCCTGGTGAGCACAAGGGATGTTTGCTTTTCACCTCAAAGTGAATCCACTAATATCATTTATTAGATTGCAAGTTGTGTTGCCTAATTTATAATGTCTGGAAGTGCACGAGCATAGAATCACAAGATGTTAAAGGTACTCTGTGGAGTTTTTATCCACTAAGTCGAGTGTTTCTCACACACAAGCAGGCGATCATGATGGATTCAGGCTGTTCTGCTGATCAGCAGTCGGTGGTGGTAACACACAAAGAAGACTAGCAATGTGCCAACAAAGGCAGTGAAGAAGAAGACTGCTAGCAAGCAAATATAGGTTCATACAATGCAGGACTATAATTAAAACATTAGCTTTGCAGGAAATGCATTTTTGCATGTTTTCATGAGAGACACTGAATGTAAACAGAAACTGTGTTTACGAGATATTTCAGTGGGGCAGCATTAAGTTTGGATTCTCATTTAATTCATAAAAACTACACATGTATAAGGAGGGAGACAACAGTTCTTTTGTTTTTTCAAAGACAACATGATAAGAAGAATTTCTTCATCAACGTTTTTTGTTGTTTATTAATGTGATTTTTATTTTCTTTAAATATGAGAATTGAGTTTTTGGCCACTTGGGGGCAGTGCAACAAGCTGCAAACAATGCTGACATATTATTGTCACCTTTATAAAGTTGTTTTAGCAAATGTGCTAGCAAACTGTAGCTCATTTACACGTTGAGCAGACACGTGTAAATATATTAATTGTTAATATAAAAAAAATAGATTATAGCAGCTTTAATGTGTATTTAATCTCTCCTCTGTGTCTTTACAGACTTGTGTCATGAGATTGTGTAGATCTCGTCAAATGCCACATAAAGTTTTTAGGATTCTTCATATTTATCCCATTAAGAAACTACTCATCCTTGACCTCTTCATGTGAACATAAACTCTAATTTAAAAGTGTGTCCATTTCAAAATGCCTCCTGATGGCATCATCGCATGGACATATTGGACTGACGGCATGTGGTACCAGAAAGCCAAAGTTCCTGTAAGTGTGTGTGTGTGTGTGTTTAGCTTCACCCCTCAGTGCTATGTATAAACCACAGTTGCCCCAACAAGCCATATGGTCCGGCCCTAATCTGAGCCTCATCCTGCTGATCGCACTGAGATTGACTTCTGTAATTAGATCTGATCTCAGGCTGCTGGTCACATTGAGAGGAAACTAATTGGGCTCTACGTGGATTTGAAACACATTTTAGTCAAAAATGCACTTTTAGATATTTGGCAAAGAAAATGCAAGTGGTCCAAAAGCACGTTTTCAGTTTAGCTTGTGAAATTTAAAGACGGTGTTAATGAGATTTCTCTTTTAAGGCCTCCACTGTCGGGGAGTTATTGATGGGCGACCGCTGTTGTTGGGCCTCATCAGCTCTCACTCAGATCTAATATTCTAATGCCTTACTGCTCCACAGCAGTTAACCTTCCCTCTCGCATGTCTTGACCGTGGAGTGATCTCTCCCTGCCCTGCAGCCATCTTTTCATTGTATCTCCACCTTGATTGTTCCTCCATCTTTACAACCTCTGCAGTGAATAGATAGGGTTATAGCTTCTCTCTCTCTCCCCTGCTTTCTTTTTCTCTTTCTCTGCTTCAGATTCTTTCCGTCTGTCTATCTATCTACAGCTCAACTCTGTTGCCACTCTCTTTGTCACCACCCCGATCCCCCAACCACCCACCCCCACTTCTCCTCCCAGTATTTCTTCCAGAAGGGAAGTGCCTTTCTAATTACTCTAACCCTATTGTTGTAAACTTTAGCCTCGGCCTCTCTGAGGGGGGTCTGTTGTCCTCGGATGGAGTGGCTTTCAGGGGCCAAAATGGCTTTTACCTCTGTGTGTGTGTGTGTGTGTGTGTGCGCCACAGATTGATCAGATAACACACACACACACTCTACTTGGCAGAGGCTCTCTACACAGGACAGGCATACAGGGAACGAGGGGAGGTGGAGGGGTGAAGTCAATGGTGAAAGATGGTGGTTTGGGGGGTAGTGCTTAAAGGCAGGGGTGTCAGTGCTTATCTCCCCAGCCTGCCTCTCTTTCTTTGTCCCCCAGGGGTGGGTGAAGATGGTGATTGTGACGCTTGATCTGTGTGTGTGTGGTCAGGGGTATGATATGTTGCTGTCCATGTCAAAAGTCACTTCCCCCCCGGGGGGCTTCCTCACAGCGATCCCCTGCGTCCTTGTGGAAGTTTGTGCGTATGTGCATTGTTTGAAGTCGACTCTTGGTTTCTCCCTGTGTTTCAGAGATAACGACCTCTGGCCATAAAAAAAAACACTGCCCATAACAACACAAAAACTTTGCTTCTCACTTCTGACCAGCGCAGACCACAGAGAGCTGTGGGTTGTTGCCACTTGTCTTTATTATGTCTTAGGGCTGTGTGAGCGCCCCTCTCTCAATCTCGGGAGGTTTTGTCCAGAAAGACATCACTGATTCTCTAATACAATCAGCAGAACCGCAGCTGCACCACCGTGAAGGCTAATTGCATCATGGAGTCAGTGATAAAGTCTGGAGTGGCCTGCTGTTCCTTTCTGGGAAGATGAGGCACTTTTTGTGGCTTTTTAGCAGTTTTTTTTTCATCTCAAAGTTTGATGGGAAAGCCATTAATGGGTTTACAGTCAACATGTAGGTCACGATCTCTTTATGTCATTCATGTCTAGATTGAGATCTTTGTGTAGATCTATCGTGTTACTGTGTAAGCACAGTAAGACGGTGTTAAAGAGCCCGGAGAACTGAAAATATCCAATAAGAGAGAAGCAAAAATGAAAGAAAAGTCAGACTAAATGAATATCATCATGTCATCATGACTGTGATTTTTCCATAACCCTTAACCAAGTGGTTAATATTATTAACCATGAAGGTCCTGTAACCTTAAACAGAATCTGAGTTATTGCCAAGAAGGTTTTCACATACAAGGAATTTGGTGCATAAATAAGCATAAATATATACAAAAAGCAAGTACTGTAAAAAGAGAGCAGGTCAAGAATACAAACATAAAATAGAGACATTAGCAACTAAAAGTGAAGAAATATAAAATAAAATACAAAAAAAGTAAAAAGTACAAGTATTTTGTGCAGAATGTAGAAAATATGAACTGAAACTTCACAGTACGCAGTGTTAGTACGTTAATACGTTAAAGTAGCGCTTTAAGGAAGTAGCTAGTTTCCACAAACGTATCCAAACCTTAAACATAACGTCAAACAACAGTTCTGTGTTTCCTGCTTCCTGATGCCTTAAAACACTGTCTATATATCTATCTATTTTATATATATATCATTTTATGGGGGAACCACTGGCTTCTAGTTTGTCTCAATTGATTGAGCTTATTTTCTGACATAAACTAATATGTCAAAAGTAACCCATCGCTGCCAACAACATGCTTAATTCATGATTCATTGATTTCATATCTGATATTTGCCCTTACGACAAACACAACCACCCCCTACATGTGATCCTCTCCACCTTTCTTGGACGTCTGCCCGGTCCGTATTCATGAACGATGTGTGTAACCGCCTGTCGTGTAAATCTGATGCATGAGGTGCACTTGTGAACTAAAGTCGACAGCGTGATCATTCGCATTCACATGTTGTCGAGTCTTTTTATGACAGTCCCAGATTACTGCAATTCATGAAACCTTTACGCTCGAAAGGTTACAACACTATTTTAGCACGAGAGGATTTAAACAACGGTGACGAACACGTGTGAGAGTTTTACATTTAAAGAGAGCTTTTTTTAGAGTGACAGAGGAAGTATTCAGATCTTTTACCTAAAAAGTTAAAGTTGAAATAGCACACTGCTGTCACTTTATTGAAGGTGTTTGTTTATCATCCTTTAGGAAATACCTGGAAAATGTTTTTCTGTAAATGTTTTGTTTTTGCACTTTCTATTTTTTACTTTAATTTTAAATTTCTTTACAGTGTATGTACAGTTCCCTTTAAGTAAGAGTACATAAGTAACATTAGGAAAATGTACTTTAGGTATCATTTCTTAGTGTTATACGTTATATATTATATTTCTGGATTATTTATGCAATAGAGTATACGCAGCAGTTTACTGCTATATAAAGTAGTTTGAACTACTTTATATATAAAGTATATATATAAAGTAGTTTGAACTACTTTATATACCGCTGGGTAGTGTAATCTATAACAATGCAACATATGTTATAACATCATAATATCATTTGTATGTAAAATCCTAATTTGTAAAGTATTTAGAAACTATTTCCAAACAACATTTCCAAGTATAAAGTGGAAAAAAATGTAATACAAAGTACCTCAGAGTTGTACTTAAGTACAGTACATGAGTAACTGTACTTAGTAAACATCTCATCTCATAGCTGGATTTCAGATTTGTTCTTTTAACAGAATATATATTGCAGTAAATACCTCTGTATGGGAACACACTGAAGCTCCAAAACATCTTTCTGAAACCAGAAACAACAATGCTGTGTTTAGCTGGAGCATGTGCATTTTCTTCTTTTTTTTGTCACATGGCATCAGTGACGTGCATCACAAACATGATAAAGCATGTGAAATGCCCTCTACCTACTGACAAATAGTAACAATAGAGTAGCTGTGTACCCTCACGAGTGAAAAGTGAGGTTTATATTCCATCCTGAGCGGATTTTCCTCCCAGCAAATGAAGGCTAACAGGCAGGATCAAATCAGGAGGTGTATTGATTTGTTCAGGAGGGACAGGATCTCCCTCTAATCATTGAGAAAGGAGAAGCTCTTTGGGCTATAGTATTTCTAATCAGCAGAAGGGCCAATCGAACGGGGCACAGTCTCATATGAAATTCATCTTAATCTTTATGAATTATGAATTGAATTCTGTGCCGGAAAAAAAAAGGAAATATTAGCATTTACATAACCCCTCTGACCAGGTGTTACATGTTTTATGTACGCTCTCTCTCTCTCTCTCTCTCTCTCTCTGCCACATTTTACAATGGAAATAATTTTTCATGCATTAATTTACTACCACATTTCTCTCCTTATGCATGCAGAATCAATACAGCGCATACGAGAGCGGACAATGAGTTTTGTATGGAAACATATATTTATTTATATATGCAGTAAAGTAATTAAAAAGCCTTAGATGTATGATTTGATATATACATTTATACATATGTGGGCTGTGTATGAAATATTCTGTGTTGTTGTATACACATATAACTGTGTGTGTGTCTTCCATTATAGTTGCTCATCCTTGTTGAATCATGCAAGTAGGCAGGGAGAACTGAGGCCTTGTCCCTTTGGGCAGTATTTATGGCAACGCATGTAAAGGTATTTTCAGGCACAAAAAAAAAAGGGTGCTTTAAATTTCAAATGGGATTCTGGAGCGGGGCTGAAAAGGAGAAGAAGCAAATCTGTGGAGGGCTTTACTCCCCTCTCCTCCTCCTCCTCCTCCTCCTCCTCCTCCTCCTCCTCCTCCTCCTCTTTCTCTCTCTCTCTTTCTCTTTCTCTCTTTCTCTTGTCAACCTTTTCAGACAGCATCTATATTCTGACACCGGGCTGTAGGGGCATGTTGTCATATTGCTATGCTACCTGAATGTCAAGCAGAATGTCAGAGTTATGGCAGAGTGTGAATGTACAATAAAGATGGAGCAAAAAAAGGAAAAAAGTATATGAAAGAACACAATAATTAGGATTTTTATAAGCAACTGTAAATCTAACCTGCAACTAAATACTTAATGTTAAAAAATGAAAAACCGCAGAATTTATAGCATTAAAATATTTGACTTTGAAAACTGTGAAATATGTCAGTTTAGGCTTTTCTTTAAAGGTTTTTATTTTATTTAAAAAGAAATAAATAAATTCCCAAATAGTTCACACATTCAGAAAATGCCAGAATGCGAGGTTTCTGTTCAGTCACCTGACCTTTTCTGCCGGGGATCATGTGACTGACGGGGCTGAGAGGATTCCTCGAGGCTCGGGTGATTATCCTTCGTAGTCCGAATGTTCAAGTTTGAATTCTTGAAATTGTATTTCTCAATGGAGCAACGAACATAAGCAAAAAATAAACACAATGTTACGCTTACAGGTCACCATTTTTTTATATCTGCTCTGTAACAAATCTAATTTATTGCAACCTGAGCTGAACTTTATTTTATTGGATTTTGAGCAGATTAAATACAGTTGTTTGAATATCAGACACTGGAATTCTTTCAGTTCACACATAATGACACACATACCAGCGATATAAATCAAATATCTACGTGACTGTGTGATGTTTAAGTTGTGTTAATTAACACGCCAAACCTTTTTTTTTTAATACTTTATACTTTTAGAATTGTACAACTTGAAAATATCTCGAAATTAAAAAAAACGGGCATTCAAACCACATAAAGTCAAGAAAATGCCACTTTATTAGGTGCACCTGTAAATTCTACCTGTATTGCAATCCAATACAACAGTTGTGCCACAAACGCTGCTGTTATGATGCCTAAAATGTTTTAAAAGAACAAAAATATTGTTAACACCTCTAAATACATCTTAGAAATCAGCATGTAATTGAATTTACTGACAGTCACTGCACATTATCAACTTCTTCAGGCAGAGTTTATGACTCGTTTGTACTGAATTGATTATAAAGGCGTCAGTTTTATAACATTTCTCAGCATGTGTGTCATTTACACCACTTTTTGAAAAGGCAGATTTTGTGCACATAACTTTTAATCTATTGAAAGCTTCTGAAAAAGCACCAACAAACATTAACTAGCACACGAGAACGCTCTGAGAAAGGTTCCCTCACAATGAAATGTAAACATAAAAGAAACAAATTACCATTGTCCAGTGATGCATATGGAGGACTGTTAGTAGTGCAGTCGAGGTTTTATGCAGACACCTCTTATCAGCACAAAGTGACAACCTTGTTTCTCCGCTTCCATAAAAGTAGAGCAGCGTGCAGAACTGGAGGTGCTGCTGTAGCATCAACGCTAAAAAGACCAAAAACATCCAGAAGTGGGCAGTGCCAGGGATGGTGGTCAAAAGGCTTCAAATGGCATTCCAGCTTTCCATCAAGATACCTTCTAACTAGAGGTAATGTGATGGTGATGAGGATAATCATTACGCTGACATTAATGCTGATGATTATTACCATTACTGTTATTTATTTCCTTGATTCAATTCCCTTCAAGTCCAGTGAGTTTCTTACCACACAAGCCTACGCAGCTCCTATAACATTAACACATTTCATTTGGATTAATTGAAAAATTACCATAACCCACGGCCATTACAGCTATTGCAGTTTGGTGAAATGGCTCTCAGAGAGGTTTGGGGATTAAAACCACCCCACTTCCTCTTCCTCCACCTCCCCCACCTCCTCCTCCAGCTTCCAGCCTCCACCACTGCCCAGACTGAGGTGTAGCTACCGGAAGATGCTGAAATGCAGGACCTGAACAGATAGATGACATGATGGCTTACCAGCGGAGTTACAGGCTGATGGAGATAAAGAGGACTGGGCTGATGGAGAGTAAAAATGACAGAGTGGGGGGATGGTGGAGATATTAGTTGGGTGGGGTGTGTGTGGGGGGGGGTCCGTGATGGAGTGGTGAGATGAGATGGCTGCCGTTGATTTCTGTGGACGTCTCCAGTGCCGCTGGTCAGCTGTATTTGTCAAAAAAGCATGTGGCGAATATAGGCGTCCTTCCAAACATACACACACACACACAGCATTTATAGAAAGACTGATTTATAGAGGCACCGTCGTGGCATTAAGATGGCCTCCTTTGTGGCACGTACCTGGAGGAAGCAGCATGAATTGGATCGTGATGATGCACTACACCGGAGGAGTGCCCTAAATCCCCAAAGCAAAGTGTAGAAACCTGCAAAATGGATGCATGACACCATTTTTCACACCCATGCTTCCTGCAGTTACATAAGCACATACAGTACTGCGCAGCACTATAGGCTCCTGCAGCCGCCTTTAGTTGGACAGCTAGAGTAATGGATTGAAAACTGATTCTGCTGTGTGTTTCTGCAACAGCACACACACACACACATGTATCCCAGACTAATTATCAACTCCTATTTCACTTCATGGACAAAATTAGAAATTAGTTTTTCGATCTTGTCTCGCCCGTCGCAGTGCTGTTGTTCTTTTGGGGTGGGGATGTGTTTTTCTGTAGCATCAAGGATCTCAATCTCATTTTCTGCTCTGAATTACTGTCTAATAAAGGTAAGGTTATGAATTTGGAGACAGGCAGACGAGCTAATGGGTTTGTTAGTTTGTTGAGTAGCATGCCACACTCATTATTGCTTTCAGTGCTGTGATTAACTTGATTTGTGGGACAAATCCATCGGAGAGAAGACGATGTGCTCACATATATAAATGCATGCATGCCCCTAATGTAATAATCCGATTTAATAAGTTATTAATATAGTTTGGTGCTCAGTTGGAAATAGAAAAGTGGATGGCTGAAAACATGAAGGCGACTGACGATCATGTTGTGATTGATTTAATTTCATTCAGTGAGGGAACATGATGTTACAACAGTGACTAACAGGATAAGAAAGTCACTCAGGGGCACCTGAGTAAAGAATAAATAAAAAAAGAGTTATATTATGGCCTCTCGCTCTTCCCTTTTAAAAGCCATCATATGATTTCTCATTCTTTTTTTTAAAGATTATTTTTATGGCACTTCCGCTTTACTAGACTGCTTATAAAAGACGAAGGTAGGAATGATGAAGGAAGGGAGAAAAGGAGTTCAGCTCTCAGCCTGCTGAGCCTCAAGGACATCACATATTGTACTATTATTCCAGGACACAGGTTGTTTTGCTCTTTCAAAGAATACAAAGTGATAATGTCGTATAAGAAAAGCCCTTCAGAGACCTGTGAAGCGTGGAGCCACAATAAGTCTATTCTGGGATGGTGCTTTGAAAAACATCTGAAATGAGTAAGATATGAGTAAAAGAGAGTCATTCAGGAGCGTTCTGCCGAGAAACACAGAGCACAAATGATGCTGTCTTGTTTGGGAAGTGGTGCTACTGTAACCAGCACACTGTACGTGACCACGGTGGAGGCAGCTGGCTGCCCAGATCAAACATGATGTGGGATCCAGCGCTTTCATCTTCAGATATATGTCTGAGGGAGGTCCCTAAACGTCGCTTTAATGGTGTCACCGTGGCGATTATCAAGCGTCCCTGCTTCTTCGTCGAGCTCGAGGCTGTCACTGGAAATGTCAGATGCATCCCGTGTCGCTTGTCATCGGGAGAGTTACGGCAGGGAGGACAGCTGTGGAGTGCTGTCTTTAAGGTTAGCCATCTGGACACGGACCAAGTCACTCTGCCTGCTCATGCATTAATGTGTGTCTGTCTGTCTGTGTGTGTGTGTGTGTGTGTGAAACAACTCACCATCACAACCAGATGAGATCAGCCCACTCAACTGACGGACGAGCATCATTCAGATATCAGCTACGTTTGGGTCCAAGCTCTTTGATTAGAGGCCTGGATGTCCTGGAGACCAAGACGCTGTTGTTCCAAGACGGGCGCCTCGTTCATTTCAGTGAAAGTTACTCGCTGAGTGCAAATCCCGAGTAGACACATTACGCATTGGAGTCCCAGCGGCCTGCACACACACGAATGGCATGGAAATACACAGATACACACAGATCTGTGTGTCGCTTTTACTTCACTGTTTAACAGCCGTCTTTTTGTTCCCAGGCGCTTCACGTGATTAGTGAAATATGTAAAGACGTCCAGGTTGGCTGCGGTGTTGTGTCATTGATCCACTCGGACGTGGAAGACTAAAGCGGCATGACGGCCGAGCAGTCAACCTTCAGTTGTAAAGGTATCAGGAACACTCAGGTTCAGGCAAGGTAGCAAAATAACTGTTAGACATGTCAATAAAACTATTTAATGCAAAATGAAGTACACAAATTTGTAATACACATATCAAATTGTATATTTTATTTTATTGATATCCATAGGATCTGTAGTTTTCTATCCATCCAAAAAGTTAAGCATCCATGATGTTTTACAAAGCACTCCCATGTGCCAGTCTGATGTCTTGTGTTCTCTGACTAAGTTGATGGAGAACTTGTCTCCATAGTCACTCTTTGCACTTTATATTTGCATATATCACTAACATCTGCTTCACATTGACTTCCACTCTGAAGAGCCCACGTTAGCTTTCCTGCTAAAGTCTTATCTAACTTCCAAACACGAACACACGTCTAGTCCTGCATCTTGCAGCTTGTTATACAAGCACCGCTAACGTCCCGTCGGCTTGCTGTCAGTCAAACAGGGACGCCGTCGTGCCCCATGCAGAGGCAGAAAATAGAAAGGAAGTCCTTTGTTTCTTCCATTTAATCATAGTTTAATAAACATGAAGTTTAAAGACTTCTCCAACGCAGTGTTTGCCCTCAAAAAGAGACCACACGCAGTTAATGTTGGTCTCCATTGAATCATTGAACAGAACACATGGCACGTACTACCACTATCTGTCCTAGAAGCACAGCCAGCACTGCAACAGTGTGTGTGTGTGTGTGTGTGTGTGTGTGTGTGTGTGCTGAGATACCTGCAGTGAACAGAGTCATTTATGACGCCTGGACATGCTGATAAATAACACAGGTCCATCTCCTGTTGGCCACTCAACTCAGCCCCCACAGCCTGAACACCTGCCTGCCAGGAAGTACATGAAGGTCACAGGGAGGGTATTGTGTGTGTGTGTGTGTGTGTATGTGTGTGTGTACAGTACCTCTATTTGTTGTATGTATTTAGTTATCATTCAGAAGCACGTGCATGCACATAGACACACACATAAACACACAAACACCCCCCAAAAATGTAAGTTTAATGGGTAAAGTCTGGAGCGTCTCTTCTCACCTGTCACCTCTCATTAGACTGCGGCATTACAACTGACCTTGTTCGTCTTTCTGAGGGCCGCTGTGCTGAGCGGTGTGTGTGTGTGTGTGTGTGTGTGTTCATTCAGGGGCCAGGGCCGCCTCACGCTAATGATGTGGCTGTGAAATCGGGCCGGAGCCCAGCGCCGTCTCTCATTTCGCCCCTCCAAATTCATTTGCTACGTCGGTTCTGCCTGCTCATGCATGCGCCGCACGCCACCCTGCCCATGTGGCTTTACTTGTACCTGCTGTTAGTCTACATCTAATGCATAAGCCAAACTGGTTAGTCGGACACGGGCAGGAGCAGAAATACACGTGTTAAATCACACTTGGATCTTTCTAGCGTTTAGCGTTGTTTAATTCTGAAACCAGAGGACTTTTTCTATGACCTGTACGTACATTACTAGCACATTGATTTTACAGGCGCAGCTTTGGGTATAATTGGTAGAGATGTACCCGTGTTAAGGCCCTCGAGGACTGACCCCTGACATGGGGTTAATGCAGAGTTTCCAGTAAAAAGAGGGATATTTGTATGAAGATTTACATTATGTACCAGGCTATTTCTTGGTCTTGACCAGTTGCTAGGCAACCAGAGGAAACTCAAGGAAGTTACTTGTCCTGAAATAGAAATAGTCCGGTACGTAACCCCTCATAAAACGGCAAATTGTCGCTTTTACCCTTTGTGTTTTGCACAGATTAAACAAATGAGATATGACGTGTTAATGAGTGACCTTTCAGAGGTGTTGAGAGGTGGATTTTGTTACGTTTGGACACAGAAAGGGTAGCTGCTTCTACCTGTTTGCAACTCTTTCTTTTATTTGTACCAAACTAAGTTAGCACGCTGTCATATAAGAGATATTAAGGTATATTTCACTAAACGTTGAGCTTTTCCTTTAAGCAACCCCGCGCCCCTTTTTAAAAAGAGCAGACTGGTCAAATTAGATTGGCATTAAACAGTGTGATTATTAGTCACAAATTGACATAAACAGATTGAAATCTCACTTAAAAGTCTAAAAAATGTAGTCCTGTTTTGAACGTACTGCATAAAGCAAGCATTTCGCCAAATCAGGCTCTTGGCGTATGCGTGAAAGAGAGAGCAAGTGCACAACACACATCAACACGTCCAGCAGTGTTTAAACCAAACCCATGGCCTTGTGTGAAAGCGTACCATGTATGTAATCTGAGTACATGTCAACTAATCTTAGCTGACTGGTTGTAGCTTTCATTCTCTTCTGTCATTTATCGCCCAAGCAGGCCTCAACAGTAAATGATAAAGGTGTCAAAAATTGTTATGGAGGTGGAGAGGGGGGGGGGGGCAGCGTCCTTGTCTAGCTGGGGGATGGGATTGACAGACATCAGCATCAAGCATCTCCCCTCGTGACCTTGACAGGCGTGGTGTTGTAGTGCGGTTAGTCATTGCATGTAGTCTTTGGACAGCAAAGGAAACGCTGGTGTCCTCTGACTGAGTTTCTGAGTGTGTCAACAACACATTTACTCTTTACAATAAACCTGCATCAAACACGCTGCAGGAATCTGACGGCTGATATACAGTGCTCTGTGCAAACGTCATAGGTCCTCTCCCTCTACATGTTATCTGATCCACGGCTATCTCGTGCACGTGAGTGTGTGTGTGTGTGTGTGTACGTTGCGTGTGCCATTGCAGCAAACAGATGGTATCATAATGACATCATTGCACACTGGGGTTATGTTCTCCAAGGCTCGGAGCAGGAGGAAGAAATTAGGAGGAGGCGTCAGATGAGTGTTTGTCAATTAATCTAAAAGACACACACACACACACACACAATAAAATCAAACCCAGAGAGCTTTTCAAAACATTTAGCTTCAGTTTGCTCCACTAAACGCCACCCTGCCTTTCACCTCGTCTGTTCGGCTGCTACAAATGTCAGCGCTCCCAGTTAACTGGACTTGAAATGATCTGCGCCCCCCCCCCCCCCCCCTTTCTTTTTCTTTCTCTGTCATGTTCTCCTTCATTTGTTAAGGGTGCCCTGAGCACCTGAGTTTCTTTTTAAGAGCATTTCTTTCCCCCTCCTTTTCTCTTCCCTCCTCTGTTCTCAAGCTCTCTCATCTCACCGAGCGGGGAGAAACCTGTCACCACACAGCATTAGTATGCTCTTTTCATATCTGTGCCTCTTGCCTCTCCCCCCCCACCCCTCTTTTTTTTCCTCTGCACCCCCCTCCTTCTCTTTCCCTGCAAACATAAAAATAGTTTATGCCTCTGACAAGAAAATGCCTCTAATCCTGAGGTTTGTTGGAGAGCAAACAGACGCAATTGGCCACTTATTATTCTGTGTGGAATTTTCTATGTGGGGTGTTTGTGGTATCCATGGCAACAAAGTAGGGTGCACATATCCCCCCCTGTCACCGAGGAGAATTGGGAAGGGAGAGGATGAAAAGAGGCGATAAAATAACACACTTACTGAAATGCACAGGGCAAGCTATAAGCACTTAGTTCAGTAGCTGGTGTGTGTGTGTTGTAAATGTGTGCGCGAGTGTGTTTCAGCGCGAGTGTGTCACTGTTTGTCAAGTATATGATAGTATTTGTGCACCTGCATATAGCTTTTAGCTTTCACACAATCAGATTTGCATTTCTCAGATTGCATCCTTGTGTGTGTGTGTGTGTGTGTGTGTGTGTGTGTGTGAGAGATAGGTGGAGCATGTGTACCCACATATGGGTTCAGGTGCCTTCTCTTCAGCGGGGCTGGATGTCCTGCGCGTGTCACGGGGAGTTAATCTTTGCCATAAAGAGTCTTTCACACGTTCACCTTCTTTTCATTGGCCCACACAGGCCCTGCCACTCCATGCAACACCATGGAAATCAATGCGAGCCAGTCGGAGTGGTGTGAAGATTGAGTGGCGGTCAAAATACTTTGCATGCTGAAAACTAAAGTGAGCGGGGGGGTGAGGGGGCCGGGGACTGATTGTGTTGCTGGGGAGGATTTGCATCTTGTTTTCATGTATGTGAATACGTTGTGGCACTTTTCTCTGTCCGTGTGAGCGCACACACGTGTACAGATACATATTTAACTAACTTCTCTGGTCCAATTTCCTGCCTCTGTTCTGCTCTTGTCTTTTCTCTTTTCACTTCTTTGCCTCGTTCTCTTCTCTTTTGTCCGCGGTTGATTTGTTGATTTTCTTTTTAACCAAACTGTCACTTTGATTTTTTTCATCCCACAGACATTTGCTGTCAAGGGGAATAAAAACGGCATTATAATTAAAACAGCAACAATAAATACAATTCTTTCTAACGTCTATTCAGTCCTATTCTATTCTGCTCTCTTCATGTTAATCTGTCTTTTCGGCACGTGCTTGATCAATATGTTAAAGGGTGTGCAAAGGTCGGCCACAGGGTTCAGAGGTCATGGGGTGTCCGGGCCGTGACCTCGTCCTGCTGGATGCCGACCTGGATGCACCACCTTCATTTGAAGCCTCCGCACAGACAAACAGCATAAGAGCCATTAAGTGGTGTTTGGTGTGTGTGGGTCGCCCAATCTGAGATTACACTGCTAAATAGGAGCAAGTCTCATTTTCTGTTGGAATCATTGTTGTTCATTTATGCTCAGCCCAAACAAATGTGTTTTGGCTGTGAAGCTACTTTTTGTGCAAAATCTTATTACCTACTTTTGAAGTTCAGTTCTTGGAGATGTCACAGTTCCATCAATGCACTTTTTGCTTTGTAGGAAACTTTACGTTCCCCCTGAGGAACATTTGTTTTTCGGCAGAACATAAAAAGCCATGAATAGAAGGATAAAATTCTTAACAGTGACAACATATCGACAAACACGGAAATGTGATTCTGCGTGTCCCGAGGATCTTTGTAGAGCTAGTATCCAAATGTAAAATAAAGTGCATCAAATTTCAGATTTTCAGTTTCAAAGATAAGTGGCACTGAGGGTAAAATATTCCATGTTCCTGTTTGTTTTTCAAACACCTCAAGCCAGATGGGAATAGACTGAAGTCAGTGAAGAGAGGCTGGGGAGGGTGTGTGAACAGTGTGTGCTTTTCTTCTTTTGATGAATGCAGAGTTGTGAGTGTTTATTTTCATGGGTGTTAATAACCTAACCTGATAACCTAATCTGTTCATTTTCGAGGCAAACCGGCAGAACACAAACCCACAAATCTGTAAAGCAGGATCAAATATGAACAGATATCTGAGATTTACGTTCTTGCTCCTTTCTGATCTCAGCACTGCGATTGGAGAGCACATCACACAGCCTTTGAGTCTGGAGTGTTGCATCGGGAAAAAAATCAGAAGGCAGTGTCGTGTCGATGTTCCCAGGTGATTTCCCCAGCTGTGTCTCTTATCCAGTCGCTGCACAGCATGTTCCTTTCTGTTTCCTGCTCTCAGCATTGTAATTGAAGATTAATACAACCACGAGTCCTGCTTCGAGTGAATAGTAAAGAGTTTAGATTATTCAGCACTGACTTGTAATCTCTTATACTAGTCTCATGTCAGCAAACTGTAACCTGGGTCTGAGGTGAATGCATGCTGATGATATTCTATATTTGTATTATTACTGATGTATCTTCTTCCTCTGTGCCATAGAGCTCCATTGTTGTCCAAAAACTATCAGTGAGCCACACCTTTGCACTGGGTGACATGTTACTTCATCACCATGAACACAAACACTGTCCTGCTGCCCCAAATACTCACTACAGCGCCAAATGTGGATTCATCCGCCGCTGAAAATAGTCCCCAGCTAATGTGTTATTTCCTCCTGTTTGAGTAACGTTTGCTGGAAACTACAGTGGCCAGCTGTTTTAGGAAATGACTCAGCCTTTTTTAAAAGTGAAATTATATATTTGTGACCCCGTTTTTAAAGATGTACCTCTTCAGTAGGAACCAATGAGCTTGGGTCTGAATGCCATAGACAGGACAGGGAGGTGGGAGAAGTACTGAGAGATGGACTAAAGGCCTACTCACACCCGAGAGCGTCACAGGCTTCTTCCTGTTTTCTCTGTACTGCACAGTTTAGACCCCTCCGGCATTTGGTTCTCATCATTTCATTTAATAAAGACTTACTGAAGTGGGGAAAGAAGCTCTCCAAGCAACCAAGCTCGCTGAGAGTCATTAGCACGGTCGCTAAACAGAACATTAAGTTCACACAGTTTATTCAAAAGAAGTATTTGTACCTGTCTGCAAACCATTCCTCCTTTTAATGGAGCAGTTTTTACTCCCAGCACAGCTAAAAGGCTACGACAGCTTCCTCACTTCCCCCAAACTTCAGCGCCGTCGAGGAGACGGCTTGCTATTGGTCAGTTTTGCAGGTTCATTAAAGTTTAACTTTGGTTTACTTTGAGAGAATCCACAGATCACAGAACATGAAATTGGTTAATTTCATCGTTCATCGTCACACTGTTGTTTTTGGTCTTTTCTTGCGATTTGTGGTCAATAAGAAAAACTTGTAAAAGCTTTATTCTTTAACTTATCTCTCCGTCTTATCACTTGCACTGATGCATTTCCCCTTTCCTCTGTGGGTCAAAGTATGGGATGATTTACAAGAACTGCAAGAAAACACCTCATCTTCTGACCTTGAGCTTTTTATATTTCTCATGGATAATCACTACCTCTCTACATCTAGCCTTAAAATACTCACCCAGCTTATCTACTTTAGTAGTTTCACTGCAGCATCAAACACAGCGTGAGTAAATAGAGCACAAAGGAATTAAAGCAAACTCGTTTTGACCCACCTGCAAACTCTGCATCTGGTGGCCTCGTACCCTTATTTTCACCCTTGTCCTCAGCCCAAACCACCCACTGATTAAAGCTGGGAAGTATCCAGCAACACAGGACAGGAATCAATAAGTGAATTAGACTCCACTTTCAGCTTCCTCTCCAGCCAGCCGGTCCCAAAACCAGCTGCCCAGGGTAATGGGCCTGGACGTGGGGGAGTGTGGGCGTAAGTGGAGGAGGCTGGGGGACAAAGAGGCTTTAAAGTAGTGTGATATACTGCTGTGACACATTATCACTACGCACTAGTATACATCCAAGAGCAAGTCACTGCCACACTAAAGCTCATACATGTTTCATGTTTCCTACTGATACACGTTTGCCATCAGACTCTCAGCAGGGTGCTGCTTACTCGCCAGTGGGAGAACCACTTAATATTGAATGTCGTAATCATTTTTTTAATCTGTTTATTTTTGTCTTCCGTAGCCACAAGGCACTTATTACAGATCTTTCGTCAGGCGTCACATGCGCTGGGACGTCCCTGTCCCTGGATGTTACGCCCTCTTTTCTCTGTACCTACCCATGAAGGTATCACGTCTCCTGCTAACTGCCCCT
The DNA here is from genome assembly GCA_036024295.1 of Nannoperca obscura. Taxonomy (NCBI): domain Eukaryota; kingdom Metazoa; phylum Chordata; class Actinopteri; order Centrarchiformes; family Percichthyidae; genus Nannoperca; species Nannoperca obscura. The sequence goes on along the minus strand of JAVQJL010058497.1, from coordinate 125 downwards.
TTTCTTCTGTTTGTTCCAAACTATGTGGAACAATAAAATGCATCACTTGGTGTGTGTGTGTGTGTGTGTGTGTGTGTGTGTGTGTGTGTGTGTGTGTGTGTGTGTGTGTGTGTGTGTGTGTGTGT
>JAVQJL010058474.1:0-26635 GCA_036024295.1 Nannoperca obscura | reverse complement strand
CCCCCCCCCCCCCCCCCCCCCCCCCCCCCCCCCCCCCCCCCCCCCCCCCCCCCCCCCCCCCCCCCCCCCCCCCCCCCCCCCCAGAAGGGAAATACTGAGCCAGATTACACACAGGAGAGGAAGGGAAGACCCCACGTCTGACCACAGCTTTGTATTCGAGGCGGGGAAGGTGGGTGTAAGGGCGAGGGGTGGAGAGGAAGAGAAACACAGATAGAAAGACAGACTGGGAGGAGTGGACACAATGGGAATACTGGAGACAAAGGGAAGGAAGAAACTGAAACAATAATATCAACTTTCAGAGCTTGGACTGGGTCATTGTTACTCCTTTGTCAATAGTATTGATGACACACGTTATTTCTGCACGGCAGCTAGAATTAGAGAAAGCTGCCACAAGTTAAATTTATGCAGCAATAGATACCGCATCATAGATATATCATTATATTATATTATCAGATTATGATTACCAGTGGTGGAAGTATTCATGATCTTTCACTTAAGTAATTGTAGCAATACAACAATCTAGAAATAATGCGAATGAATGATAATAAACTCCTGCATTCAAAATGTTAAAGTATTGTCATCAAAATATACTTTAAGTATGAAAAATAAAAGTAGAAGTAGACAAAAAAGTAGCAGAGTACAAATACCTCAAAACTGTATTTAAGTACAGTATTGGAGTAAATGTACTTAGTTACATTTCATCACTGATTTCATAAAGCAATTTCATATTGTAACTGACTAAGGGTAAAGTTCATCACTACTTTAAATACTGTTTGGTAAAGTAATCTTTAATATTGTATCATTTTGTAAACTAATCATAGGTTTTCTGATGTATGCAACATCTTAATGGGAAAAGAAAAGTAGTAGCTGTCACATAAATGTACTAGAATAAAAGGTGCAATAGTTCCTTCTGAAATGTAATTAATTATAAAGTAGCATAAAAGGAAATTTGTACTTTTATTGCAGTATTTGTGACAATGCACTTATGTTACTTTCTACCACTGTCAAAAAGTAAAAAAACAAATCAGCTTCCTTGTTATATCATTAATAACACCATGTCAGATTGATTTTGAAAGATGAACACTCAAACTAAGTCTCTAAAAATATGTAATAAAATATAATCTGGATGGGAGAATGAAAAAAAAGAGTTAAAAATGCTTCCAGTGAATATTGGCATGACATGTGACAGCATAAAAAACTCAAGAAACTTGTGGGTTGAGGTTGTATTGGTTACTCACCGTTTCTGTCTTACACTGGACTGGTTTCTCTGCTTCAGGTGTCACTTGACTGGTGATGGTGCCGCTGTTGAAGTTGGGGCTTTTGTCCACTCTAACCAGCCGGCTGATGTAAGCGTTGGCAGATTGAGAGCTTTTCAGAGGTCTGTGCTGCTCCTCAAACACCGGTTCCGCTTTGGAGTTCTTGCGACTCTTCCCGGACAGGAGGTTGTCCCAAACTGTCCCATCTTTGGTGGAGCTGACGCCGTTCCTGCTCAACTCGACGGCGGAGTTCTTTCGGTTTCTTCCGGACAGGAGAGATCCAACTCCTCCGCCTGTGCTGTCAGCAGAGGAGTTTTTGCGATGGCCCGTTTTGGAGCCTGTCGTTTTGGTACCAATGCTGGCCCCGGGTCCGGCTTTGTTGGCTCTTGGTTGTGAGCCAGATTCGGAGGCTGAGCGGATCCTATCGGTACCGTTCTTCAGATTGATGGGGAACTCCTTGAACCACTTTGCCATTGTAACTCTGGTGGAAACCAATAAACCTCTCTGCCTGCTCCCACACCTTTTAGCGCCATACACCAGGGCCCCAGAGACGCACCTTAAGAAATCACAGCCTTTCTAACAAAAGACTTCCGTTGCTTTATTCTAGGACAGAGCCTGTGTGGACTACAGGGTCTCCACACCTCCACACCTCCGTTTAAAGCATGCCATAAATGCTTTCAAAAGTCAAGCTCTATTCTTAAACCTCCAACTTTAAAAAATGTTTGTAAGTACAAACTTACAGGGTACATGTCTATTTGGCGAAGGGGGAAAAAACAAATTCCGCTACTTTATCCCATTTGTGATTTTCTTACACCTGTTCCTTCTTCTGCTCAGAGAAAAGCGTTCATTCCCTTTGGATGAAAAGATGTCTTCGGAGTGGGAAGACACGAAAGAAGACAAAGTTCTTCTTGCTTCTGATTTGTGGTCCCATTCCCGGAGTGGCTTATCTGGTCTTTCACAACCTTGTAGTGTCGCAATGAGGCTCCTGACTGCGCCTGGAGTATAAAGGGGAGGGGGGTATCTGAAGTTAAGAAGGGGGAGGCAGGACCGGGTGGGCGGTCATATAATTGTAGACACCATGGTAGTCATTTTGAGGGTTCGGTATTCTAGTTTAGACTGACATATGCCCAGGTAACCCACCAAGGAGAGTGACACCTATATTATTCCTTGGGTGTATAATTAATGGAGCCTCTGTTTCAACTATAATATACAGTATAATCATTATATCAGAAATAAAATGGCAAAAAATAAATCAATAAGTAAATAAATGTATATAGGCTACCTAAAATGCTGGTATATCAATAAAGCGTTTTATGCTCTTATGCATGAATAATTGGCTACCACAAGCATACCTCCATTAATGCGAAAGTTTATTCTGCCAATTACTTAAATTGAAGATGACAGCTATATTAATATTTTGATGTTGGATGTTAATTCAATATTAATCATAATGTCACCCGGTAATTTGCTTAATTGGCCGTCTAATTAATGTCCACCCCTTCTTAAATTGTACAGGGTATAGTTGGGAAATGGTCTGCTCTGAGCTGCACCACATTTACCAGTGAAAGGTGTGACACTTATCCTATTAATTGAAAATAATACAGTGGACGACGACAATACTGGTATTTTTCTAAATATAATGTTACAATATTATATAATATACAAAACATCGCAATGTCTAAATGTGTATCTTTAAAAATGCTTTTCATATTCATTAAGTATACTTATCGACACCCCCATTTTTGCAATGAGATGTAACCTTCCATGGTGCGCGATACTCCTGCTTGTCCCTCTTTGTCCGGTGGCGATAGAAGGCCATGATAATTATGGCAAAATTTGCGTTTTTGAATGAATTATAGTTGACTGGTGGATCAACAAGCATACACCGAGTGAGGACTGGTTTGCTGGCAATGACACACCAGAGAGTTTCAATTTAAAGGACAGCAGAGCAAGCAACGGAGAAAGGGTACAGTTTGCTTCCAAGACAGTCTGCAAGATGGCTAGCTATCTTCAGTGGCATGCTAATGTTAGCTAGTAAGCTAATGTTAGCATAGTAAACAGTTTTCAAAACATGATCGATTGCTTTATCTTATAAATGCTGTGACAAGTGAAATTAAATGCACATTTTCACAAATGAATGTAGAACGATAAATCACAGTTTCGGTTAATGTTCCGGTGTGGCGGCTGCTGGGTGAAATCTCTACGCTGCTAGCTAGCCACATTGAGTAACGTGGCTATCTAGTTAGCCAAGGTAGTAACTAGCTTGCGTTGGCTAGCTGGTCGAGTTCTTTGCTACACATCTGTAAGTGATCATTTAGACAGGGAGGTGGGGTGCTCTGTAACTTGCTCGCACTGGCAGTCAAGCCAGGTAGCAAGCAACCAGTTTCACTCAGCTTATAGAAACTGGCTTGAAACAGGACGGACTTGTGCTAAATAACGCGAACCAGCTCGGTTTTTACCTGCCGTTTATTTGGTGACCAAATCCCGGCGTGACAGACACCGTGGCGAAAGATTTGCAGCTGGAAAAGGACTTTGCAGACCTGGGCCGGCGTTATAATACAATCTAGTTTCCAATACGTGTTAGTTATTGCTGTGAAGATAACCATTTTAGCGTTATTGACATGACCTGAAGGCAGATTCCAGCTACTCGGCTCATAGCCTTCAAGACGTCGTCATTTTTAACTTTTTTTTCTTGCATATGAACGGTGATATGCCACTTCACCGACAGTCATATTAGCTAATGGCTGCCGAATCGGGGAGACTACTGGCGGGACAAGGAAAACGAAGCAAAGGTAGGAATTAATTTCACCCATCTCCCAATCAGATCGGAATCATCCATTACTGCGCTGCACTGGTGCTGTTAGCAAATCCTTTCTCGCCTCCCCCATATGTATACTTCACGACTGTCTCCGGTGGTGGCTGTTTCTCACAGAGTGGATCTGTGAACGGGGTTCATGTCTATCTTGCTATCAGTGTACCTTCAACTCCGTTTCCTCGTTCTCATGTCTTCGTCTTTTCCTGTCCCCCCTCATTGACCTTACCTCTTCTGCCTCTGTTTGCGGCCTCTCTCCCTCTCGCCTGGGTCATTTGATCTGCCTGGGTCATTTTTCGATTCAAGGCTTCATAACCTTGGTGATGGGTAACGCCTGGATGTTCAGCATCTTGTCCTCATGCCAGTCTATGTCCCATCATTGAATCCATCCCAGCTGTTGGACTTGAAAAAGAGGCCCTAGGTCTAAAAGCTGCTCCACTCTGTCACTAAGGGGTATTGGCCAATCCAAATGTGATGCTGCACTTGATTGGTGGTGGACCACTTGCATGAGACATGGAGGCCTATTTTTGTTGTGGCTAATAATATATTTCCCCCTTTCCACCCCTTCCCTCCATATTTTACTATTTCAGCTTCACAGATGAAGAGCCCGGAGAAGAAGAAGGCAAGGAAATCCACCTCACAGGTAATAGTTGTTTTTGGAAATCTGATTATTTTTCCAGGAGCTCCTAGATTTTATGGAGCACCAGTGCAACTTGCAGATTAGGGCAATAAAACAAACTATCAAAAAAACATAATCCAGAACCTGCTGTGCCATAGCAGTCCCAAATTTCTGATGAGGACAAAATTAAACGAGGTTGGAATTGCATCAGGTGATATATTAAACTGTATAAAAAAAGGTGTCTTTGCATGTCGATTTAAGGTGTGCTCCTAAATTCTGTGCTGGTGCTCCGAAGACTTTCAGTAGGGAGCACCAGTGCTGCTAGTGGAAATAATTAGCCTGGAGCCCTGCCAACCTCAAAGACCACTAAAATGAGAACATTTAAATGATCGGGTTTCGTAAAAGCAACATTTATTATATATTTTCTTCTTTTTTTTAGGCCGCGGGGTTCTCCCACCTCACTGAGTTTGCGCCCCCTCCAACCCCCATGGTGGACCACCTGGTCGCCTCCAACCCCTTTGACGATGACTTCGGGCCCCCATCCCGACCTAGTGGGGCAGGTGGACCAGGCAGTGCTCCATTTCTTCCCAGCCCAGGCGCAGGTGGAGGAGGTGGGTTTGGAGGTGGAAGCAGAATGGGCGGAGGCATGGGCTTCATGGGAGGACCAGGAGGAGGCCAGCCTGGGCGGAGGCCACCGTTCGGCCCTCCGTCCAATGCTGGACCTCACCACCAGCTAGGCTTTGGAGGAATGCCTGGCTTCGGAGGTGGCGGTGGGGGCGGCAGTGGGGGAGGAGGAGGGGGTGGTGGATTCCCCCCTGGTGGCCCTTCTCAGTTCAACATGCCACCAAACTTCAGTCCACCCATGCACCCCGGGCCAGGATTCAATCCCATGTTGTCTCCAGGGGGTATGGGAGGGCCCGGAGCAGGGGGGCCACCCCACCCTCGGTTTGGCATGCCTCCACAGCAGCAGCATGGACAGGGCGGACACCCATTCAACAGCCCACCATTACCCGGCGGAGGAGGCCCCAGAGGACCCCCGCATGGCCCCCTGCCTCCCATGGGAGGAGGCATGGGTCCTGGGATGAACATGATGGGTGGCATGGGTGGTGGCCCCGGAGGAAACATGGTGGGAGGGTTGCCAGGTATGCCCCCTCAAGGACAGTTCCCTCCCTCACAGGATGGCCCGTACCCTGGCCCCAGTCCGCCAGGACCAGGCAACGAGGATGGAAAGAACTTTGGTGGAGGAGGGCCACCTCCTGGGCCGCAGCAGCAGCAGCAGCAGCAGCAGCAGCAGCAACAACAACAACAACAGCAGCAACAACAGCTTAACCTAAATCCCAACGGCCCCCCTCCTAATAATACCACTCCTGGCCCTCCTCCTAACTCTGGCCCCCCACAGCCAGGTGGAGGTTTCCCTGGCCACCCTGATGTCCAGCAGCCCAACGCCAATACACCTGGTCAGCCTCCCTCAGCACCGCCCCAGCCCAACCCCAACTCTTCTCCTACTGGTCCCCTGAATGGATCAGGTCAACCCCAGCACCCACCGCCTAGTCAGCTTCAACCTGCCAGCAATGCAAACACCCCCAACTCTAACAACTCTACCCAGCAGCAGCAGCAACAATCCACTCCACCCAATTCTGCTCCTGGCTCCACCCCTTACAACCAGCAGAATAACACTCCTGGTGCTGGGGGTCCCATGCCAAACGCTGCCTCCAATTCAGGTCAGAACAACATGGCCAACAACAACGGGGGTAACACTCCTGGCAGCAACCCCAATCCCCCCTCTAACTCCACCTCCACCCCGAACACCCAGTCTCCCCTGCCTCCTGGCCCTGCTGCCCCCTCGACTGGGCCTGGTTCTGGCCCCGGAAAACTCGGTGGCCCCGGGATGGTCTTCCCTTGTGGGCTCTGTATGGCCGAGGTGCACGACGATCAGGACGCCATCCTGTGCGAGGCGTCGTGCCAACGCTGGTTCCACCGCGACTGCACAGGCCTGACAGAGCCCGCGTACGGGCTGCTGACTCGAGAGAGCTCTGCCGTTTGGGCCTGTGACTTCTGCATCAAGACCAAGGACATCCAGGCCGTGTTTGTGCGCCAGGGATTAGGCCAGCTGGTGGCAGCTAATGAGAGTTGAGGAGTGGATGACAAAAGGAGCAGCGTGGAGGTGCGACGTAAGGACAAATGGAGACATTCTTTGCTCTGATCAAATCGAATGACCTGTGTGTCTTGTCAGCTACTTGCCCAATTTTCTCTTGACTAGCCCTTTACTTGTTCACTACACGGAGAAACACACTCATTGACATTCATGCTTCTATATAGCACTTTGAGTGACTGTAGTCAAATGCCCCCCCCCAGGAGTCAAATCATGATGAATGTTAAACTACACAGTCCTTCAGACATCTAGCCTGCCAACCAGCAAAGCACTGACGCCAACACACTACCTCACACATTTTGTGGCTGACTGGCACGGAGGCTCCCTCACTGACTGACTGTGAGTGACTCGCCACACTCGTGCACTGCACGGGTGTGATGATAGTTCAAACACGCATGCACGCAGACCCACGTTAGGCAGGGAAAGTAATGCCCCTACTTTGTATCGATACGATGACTCAAAGCAGCAACCTTGTTCTCTCATTTTCACGGCTTTAAATTAAAAACAGACACGATGTATCAAATCTTTAAACAATGAAAGAGAGCCTGAAAATCTAAAAAAGGAAGGAGTTGTTTGTTTTCATTCATGAATTGATCCACAGCTTTATTTGCCATCAAAATGCTTCAGTCTAGCACTGCCCTGTCACATTGTTAGCCTTTTTTACTGCAAGCAAGTTAAAGAAAATGGAAACATACATCAGTATATTGCAGTGTAAAATCTCATGCATATTGTGAAAGAAATTGTGGATAAATGTACATTTTTAAGTTTTTTTGTTAATTCCCGCACACATGCATACACACACACACTTTAACCCCGTACTTCTTGTATCTGTCATTTTGTACCCAGTGCTGATTAATCCAAAGGAGACCTGGGCTGATGTTTCATCCACACCTCAGAGTGGATTTTACCACCAAAATAGTTGTAAATATTAGGACAAAACATTTGTCTAGAACTCCCATCAGTTGTGAACATGCCAGAAAGTTGACCAATGAACAAAATAATAAGTTGAACTTCTGTGTCTTGGTTGTATACAGTATGACCTTTTTTTTGGTTTTTATACAGTACATTTGAGTCAACAGTTTCTTTTTATCTCTGCAGTACACATGAATCGTGAAATCAGTGCTTTTGGATGGTGTTGGCATAGCAAGTAGTGACATCATGTCATATCAGATGTGCATAGTCCTTATTTTTTGGTTTTGGTTTTTTTAAAGAGGGAAGGGGGGGGGGGGGGGGGTTGCATGTGAACCAATGCAGTAACTGTCTGATCTGTTTGTTTATATTCTGGCCTCTGTGCTGCAAGAGGCCTTGAAGTAGACCAAATAACTTAAGAGCGAAAATGACCCGTTTTTCACACTTCTGTCACGGTATAAGGTGTTGAACTATTCTTCCTTCTCTCTTTCCTTCTCTTTTTGTTATTCAATGTCCGAGCTGCCTTTCTTTTCTTGCTCTCTCAGCTGTTCCTTTTTGATTTTGTACTGGTATTTGTGCTGTGCTCTTGCTCTGGCGCCTCCTGGTGGAACCTGGAGGAACCAGTGAGTCCCACACCAGGTGGGGAAGGGAAAGGTACTGAACTCTGAAGTAAAGACAGATTTTTTTTGTACTTGTCCATGTCTGTTTTTATTCACATTTTTTAATTTGTTTGCTAATTGTTGTATTAAAATGAGGGTTGGAAAACCCAATGAAACGGATAACAACGTACTTTCTTTGTCACAAGTACTGAATTTACAGTTTAATTCTTCCTAGATAATATTGTTAAAGGTTTCCTGCTCAGTTTGTGATTACATGAATGATAATTATTTTCTTGGGATTAAATGGAGCTGCTCTTTCAAGGAAATTCCTCTGGAATTCCAAAACTGGTAAACTCAACAGAGCTTAAAACTGTGTGTCCTGCCTGCCAATTGCATAGTTCTTTACAGAAAACTTCAGTAATTAAGAGATTTAGATATTTAAGATAATTGTGTGAGAGTTTAAGTTCACTTAAACGCATGAAAAATCTCTCCATCCGTCTTAACCCTTGTGCTACCTTGCCTGGTCATATTGACCCAGCGGCCCATTGTCTTGACCCAGTGTCTCCTCCACAGGGTAGCACAAGGGTTAACAGTGATATACACTACTAGAGATGAGATAAGATGATTTATTATAGGTCACTTGACAAAGGGGGGGCAAAATATCTTAAAACCTGGATACGTTACTTTCAAGTCAGGTCAATTATAACCATATTTTTAACAGTTACAAATGCAATTTAAAGGCCATATAGAATTTCTATACACTATTAAATGATAGTGTATATAAAGTAAATGCCATGTTAACTGATGGGAGTAACCTTTTCCTCCCTGTCAGATGTTGAGTAGTTTAGCCTCAGGAGTGATCTGTGGTTGTATTGGAGATAGTATTGGACCACAGCCCAATACCGCCATGCACACATTTTCAAATTGATTGAGAAATTATTTCCCAGTAGACTCCCCGTGTTAACGAGTGTGTGTGCGGAGATGAAACTGAGCACCGCAGCGGGCCCCGCCTCTCGGGGATCCTCCCACCAATGAGGTCGGTCCTGAGGCGGGACGAGGACTATCCGACGCGCTGGCAACAGGTTGCACTGGCGGCGGGGCAGAATTTCCTGATGTCCTCAGTTCATTGACTAACATCTTAACCCAGCGACACCGCACAGCGCTGCTGCCGTAAAGACTTCCGACCGAGGAGGGCAGGAATATTTCGGGATCATCTTTGCAGGTGCAGTAGAATAAGTGTCACAGGCCGAGTGTTTCCACAGCTGCTTCACATTTAGTGTAAATGTACTTTTGGAGGTGCTGAGTGGCTGAGCGATACTGTAGAGCCTCGTTTTTGCTGAGCGAGCATTTTGTAACCTTTGGGATAAGCGCAGATGGACACCTGTGGCTCTGGGATTTGGCAGCCGTCCCCATGCTCAGCTTTTCCTGCTCGCGATATAATGTCAGAAAGCAACAATTGGAGGAAAAAGCCGATTGTTGTCAAAGGTTTGGTTGCAGCTCTGTGTGTGTGTGTGTGTGTGTGTGTGTGTGTGTGTGTGTGTGTGTGTGTGTGTGTGGCGTCTTTAATTGGATCTGACGGCGCTGCGTAAAGAGGATGTGCGGGGTTATTGTAGTGAGTCAAGGCTTCAAATAGGATGCGTCTGCGTGTCGTCGGGAGGCAGGTGCGCCGGTTGTTTACCTGGTCGCTGCGCTCGTGCCGGCTCGCGTAAACGTTCCGGTGGAGGTTTCGACGCGCACCGATACTGACCGACCGGATAGGTGGGTGTGACGCAATTAATCCAAGAGCAGACAGGTGCTTATATGGGGGGGGGGTTACTCTGCTATAATGGTTTCTCCCGTCCAAAGCGTCTTCATTTGACATATTGATGCGCGTTTCAAAGTGATATTTTTTAATTTATGTAAATAATCACGTGTGCCGAGAAAAAATACAAGGTAGGCTTTGTGTTGGTTAGACGTACGTGTAATGAAAAGTAAGATAAGCCTCACGTCCTCGCCGGCATTGTAGTTAACAACTGTTAACCCACCAGCTGTTGGAAGGAGTTGCTGTTTTACTTGCATTTAAACCATAAATGGCTCCTGAAATAGTCCCGCTTGGTGCCACACTTCAGGCTCACTCCGAGGTGTTTAGGTAAACGTACTTCTTAATGAGGGACTGGTGTTTCCATGTTGTTGCTGTTTTACACAAGAGATCCTGCACCTACGCCACAAACAGCCCACCACAGAGAGAACACTGCATAGTCTGGCTCTCCTGTTGGTGAACATTTACTCACACTAAAACAAATGACTGGTTTTGAAACCATAAGCTCTGGGTGATTGTTCAGCATTATCATTTATTGACTTTTATTGGAACTGTATGGTGATATGTTCATATAGTGTGATTGTTTTCCAAAACCCCGTTGTGTAAATTATTTATTCCAAACGAAGTATACTTACAAAAAGAAAAACGAACAATGTTAAAATAAAAATAATGTTTTGTTTTAAGAGACATGTCTGTCTGATGTAATGCATGGAAATCAAACACAGTTACTTGAACACTGAACGTCAACTTTATTATATTATTGTGCATATATTTCACAGATAATGGTTTGTGAATTGATTTCAGAATCATTCGTTATGGTTTCACCTAATTATTATTTTAATACTTGATCTATGAATAGGCAAAATGTCAGGGAATAATGAAGAATGCCTATTGCAATTTCCCAGAGCCTCTTTTGATATTTCCTAATTGTTTGTTTTGTCCAAACAGTTGAAATCCCAAAGCAGGAAGCTCTATTTTTTTAAGGGCTGGAACCAGCAAAAGGTTTTGAGTTTTTGCTTCAAAAATGACTTAAATCATATTATCAGTTGTTTCCAATTACTTCTCTGTTTATTGATAAATCAGCTAATCATTTCCGTTGTAATATTCTCATAATGTGGAAAATGATTTCAATCAAATCTCCCTCAAAGTATAGCTCGTCTTCTCGTTCAGGTACCCAGGGGCGAGGGAAACAGTGGGAGAAAGTTGAAGAGCAGAAGTGCGGCAGGAAGCACAGGAGGGTGCAGGGCCAGGGAGGAAAATGAGAAGGGCCTGCTGGGTGAGGAGAAAGGGAAGAGTGATGGCAGATATGCCCGTTTGGTGACATTCCTGTCTCTGTTGACACAGCCATTCCTTGTGACAAGAGAGAGAGAGAGAGAGAGAGAGAGAGAGAGCACGATAGGAGGTGAACCTGTTGTCACCAAGCAGTGCTCTGCTACTGATCGCTGAACGTGTACAACAACTGAGCCTTTGTTGGAATTTACTCGAGGAACATGTTTACACCTGGGAGCTTTCTGTGTGACCAGTGATCAGCAGCTGAGGGCGGTGCACTTTGACTTTTTTAACATAGCTCTGGAGCAGCACTTAGTTTTTTTTTAAAACAGGTAATTCTTTTGATGTCCAGTGTGCAACAACACGGTCTGCAAACCTGGTTGCTTGTTGCTATGTTAGAACAGGGGAATTAATTTGTTTTGCGCTGTATTTTTAGTCTCCAGTTTGTCGTTTTCGTTTAATTAGTCTCCTCACTTTTTATTTACTGCCTGTGTGGACATTTTTCCAGGATGTGTAGGCTTTACAGTTACCGCTGCCCTAGTTCTCAGTTTCCTCTTAATCTGTCCTTATTAATACAAATGCAAACCACGCGCAGTGCCGAGTGTAAAGGGAACGTCTGGAATCCTAAGAATGTTTTTAGGAAAGACAAAGGCTGACTTTGATTCACCAATCTAACCTCATTGCCAGTCGAGGTGCTTCGTGTTACACACTAACCAGCAGCCAGTTAGAGTTGGTTACATTTTAATTCCTGTGAGAGTCACATCTGTAAGTGCTGTAGGTGTGGACAAAGGAAACAGATTTGTTGAAGTACAATAGTGATCTCTCTGGAGCGGAAATCACCTTTAGCAGCGCTTAAATACAAAAGAATTAACACTTGCTTTCATGTGATGATGTGGCCGCAGTAACACAAGTATTCCACAAAATACTTTCTTGCCACTTATAGATACACTGAACGATGCTTATAAGATCGACTACCTGCTACCAGATGGGGTATGCACAGCAGGTTTTGTGCGTATGTCAGTACACACCCTCGCTTGTGTGTATGTGTGTGTGTGTGTGTGTGTGTGTGTGTGCACATCTCAAAGTAAACAGTCTACGCCTGAGTGACTCTACTCTGAAGTCTAGTGACTGGGGAGACTGGCAAAGGCAGAGCAAGAGAGAGAGGGGAGGCCCATTCCTGACATAGCCCCCAGTGTTTAATGCTCCACAGAGCCTGGACAATAGGAGGAGTATTCACCTTCTCATAGTGTTCATGGTCTCACAAGAGACACCATTTTTAAAAGAATGATAACAAATTGAAACAAAAGAGGCCAATGTATCCATGATTTTGAATCCCAGGTATGGTTCAAGCTCCAACAATTTTTCGTCTTCAAGCCCAAGATGAGATAACCCTGGTGACATCATTGGGGTTTTCTCAGACTTTAGAAACAATTTTTATGACAAATAAACTGAGCAATATTAAAAGTTGTTTAGTTGTCAGTAAAACACGGCACAGTATTAATAACAGGGGCTCATCTGCTACTGTGGTCGCCAGCAGTGCAAATACATCCACTCATGTCAAGTCAAACACGTACACATCTATACAGTAGGCCCTTGTTCCTCTATTTTCCCAGTATCAAAGTCAAAACAGACATTTACATCTCCCTCTTTGTTTTCCAGCTGTTTGACTGCATAGAAAACACCAAATACCCCGTGAATGAGTCAACCAAATGTCTGTATTTTAATCATTAGAAGAGAACATCAACGGTCACCATGCCTATGTAAATTAGAGGCAAAATATGAATTACTTTGGTGTGTTTGAGGGTGTGCCGAGCACACCTTCTGGAAAGAGCAGGCCTCGACCTCTACAAAGCCTGCACAAATGCCCCAGTGGCATATTTCACATGAATACAATTAATTCTGGTTTAGAAGGAATTAAACCTGTACAGTACTAAGATATGTCAGCTTCATCAAGATATACCAGCAATCTGATATGTTAGACAAGTCAGAGTAACTCCACCGGGGAAGAAGTAGGACATTTTACACAAAAGCCAAGAAAACTGTAGTAATGGTGTAGTGGTGCATGCAGGTGAAAAGGAGGCATCTGAGGGAGTAATTACTTTCTGTAAAGCCTGCAAACAGCAAAAGCAACAAAAACTAAGTCACATCTTAACAGTGCCACAGCTGAAGCAAAGGGTCTGAGAATTTAATCCTCTGCAGGTCTGTATCTGTGGAATACATAAATATAACAATTTAAAAAAACATCACTTTCATGTTCAGCGTTCTCATTGCCTTCGTAACTTGTTCCACTGATTCCCCTGATTTGCATTTCTGCTGTTTTCCCCCCCCTGTCTACTCAGGCTGCTTGTACAGAAACCAGGAAGTCAACATGAGCACTCTCTCCACTGACAGGAAGCCTCCTGTGGATTACGGCGTTCAGATACGCTTCATCAAGGACCTCGATGACAAAGGCGGAGGTTATACAGATAAATCCAAAGGAAGCAACAGTGCAACTCCTCCTTCCAATAAGTACGGGGTGGCAGTGCGGGTTCAAGGAATCTCTGGGCAGCCGTATGTGGTCCTGAAAGATGGCGAGAAAGGTGACTCTTACGGAGTTCAGCTGAACACTCCCACCTCCAGCTCAAAGCCACCAGCACCTTTCAACAACCTCCCCAATATTAATAAAGAACCAACAGAACTAATAAACACATATAGCCCTGCTGTAAGTACAGCTCGCACCCCTGATTCTGCAGCAGATGAGGATGGAGGCATTTTTGGGAGCCCTCTTAAACGACCTCCAGGGGATGGTCAAGCAGGAACACAAGGGGAGGAGGAAGGTGGAGCTGGCAGAGAAGGACAGGCACAGAGGTCGAAAGCTGAACCCCAACTTAAAGCAACAGCCAGTGAAGCAGAGAAAAACAGAGCTTGGACTAGTAAGACAAAGTATAATGAAGCAGGGCTGAAGCCTGTCAAGTTAAACGGTGTGGGACCCAGAGGGGTCAAAGAAACTGGCTCTGGTTTCACCGGCTCTTTGGGGAGATACAGTGGGAAAAAACAGAGTAAAGATTCCCCTTCAGAGTCGTTTCCAGAACCTCCACCATCGACTAATGAGGACGCTGTCCCAGCAATCGACACCAAATCCCTGGCTCCCATCAACAAGCTCATCAGTAAGTTCAACAGTGGAACGCCAAACAGCGCCCCACAGACGAGAGGCCGCTCCGGAGCGAGGCAGCGGCTCAGGTTTGACGAGCGCCGGCGGTCCAGAAGTCTTGATGCTAGAAAAGATGTTCAGCCTGAGGTTTCCCCTCCCTCTCCCGACTCTCTAACTATGAATCCCTACGTTATCCCTCTGTCTGCCTCCTCCAATTTGTTGACGTCATCTGCCCCAGCGAGCGGTAGACTGGGAAGGAGCCCTGCATCTGTTTCCAAGGTGACAGCACTCGACGCCCCCAAGCCGAGCTTTAAGTCACCAGGGAACTTTGTTGCCAAGGACACTTCTCCAGCTATAGCAAAAAAACCTGTAAGTACCAGCAATTCTGAGAATATGAGTTATTTGCACATATGAAAGGGTCTCTTTGTCTGTTTTCTTACTTTGCTCTCTCTTTTAAAAGGAGATACTTCAGAAGAGTCAAAGCACAGAGGTCATCAATGGGGAGAAGGCTCAAGTTAAGCAAGCTATTTACAACATCCCTAAAGATGGGTAAATAAACTACACTCATGAAATTATGTATGGTTAGAGTCATTGTTACTGCATATAGATACATATGTTTTATCCAATCTAATCCTCTGTCCACTGTTCCCTGATCAGCACCAGTGACAGCGAGGGATCCCTCAAAAGAAAAGTCAACATTGTCTATGATACAACCGACAAGGTACAACAAAACATTAAAGCACATTATTTTTTGACCACATACAGTAAATGTGAGGTATTTTTTACATACACATACGTTATATGCTATAATAGCATTAGCAAAAATGTATATTTTGTGTGAACCAGTAAACAGTAATCAGTAATGTAAACATTGAGGTTAATATTTTACCCTGGGAACAGGATGTGTAACAAGTAATTTCAACTCAAAGGTCCCCTTGCTAGACTTTTTCTAGCTTTCAAGCAAATCTCACCATCTTCATCAGCAAATAGAACTAGCTCTGGGGTTCCACACATCACATCATTGCACCTGAGCCAGTTCCATTCACAGATGAAGCCAGTGAAATGTGGTTGAAAGCACCACAAAGTGCACATTTGAGTTGAAATATTTGAGTTGTTCTTCTAGTGTTAGTTGCTGTATTGAAAGATCAGTTAATCATTTTGAAATTAATATCAATTTACAGTCTTGTATTTTGAATTTTGCTGCTGGCGCAACACTTGTTTACATTTAGATTACAGATTGTGCCTTTTTAAAGAAATTGTTTAACATGTTGGGAAATACGTTTTTCCCCTTTCTGAGGTAAATATTGAAGTACAAACAGCAGTCTGTTAGCTTAGCTTAACATAAAGACTGGAAACGGGGGGGGGGGACAACAGTCTGGCTCTGTCCAAGCAAAAGTAGCAAAATCTGCCTACCAGTCTAATAACAGACTGTGTGCTAAGCTAAGCTAACTGCCTGCTGGCTGTAGCTTCATATTTATCGTAAGGATATGAGACTGATAGATTAATTAATTAGTTTTGTTTTGTAGCTATCTAACCTAAAAGCTTGCCACTTCACAAAAAGCTCGGCAAAACAGTGTACATCTATAAAACTAAGACACAAGTAGTGTTGTCTGGGTTGAGCGCCTTCTTCTCAACAGACCGGTTCTTGTAATGAAGCTAACAGATGGTTGGCAGCCTGTCCTCTTTTCTGAGGATATGAAGTTTCTATTTCATTCACTCGGTCTCCGAGGATCCTCTTTTGGCAGGCCAAAAAATGTGAAAATTAAGGAGCATGCTGAGTTTGTCAATTTTGGTGCCATCTTTGCTCCTTTGTGCTCCTGTGACACCTTATTAAAATAAATTGTGCCACAGTTTTTATGAGCATGAGCACACCACTTCCTTAAAATGTGCAACCTTTTGCATAAATCTACATACAGAAGTTATTCCTTTGTGCCTTCAGCTTCTTATATTACATGCACTTGATTATGTATGATCCCTTGTTATGTACTTGTGACCATGGCTGCCTGTGAATGATTTGCCCATCTTGTCTCTTGGCAACGATGCACCTGCAGAGGAAAGCTGTTGAGGGCTCAGTGTGTGTTGAGGGCGCAGTCATTGAGAGCCATCAATAATTGAGTTGGACTGGAACCCTGCACCAGCTGGGGTTGGCTTGCCGGATGGGAAAGATCCTTCTCACAGGGGTCTTGTTGTACAAAGCCTTTGTGTTTGTCATGGCAGTAACCATGTTGCCCACTTTAGTAAATTTAGTAGTGGATCTCTCTTCCAGCAGTCATCTCAGAAGCGCTAACAGCTACTGAAACATCCTCAGCCCGCATCAAACTGCAGAATGAAGGAGTTCACACTGTTTGTTTTTTGCCCGAAGCTATTTCTTCCCCGGCTCTGCCTCTAAACCAAAACATTGCTTTTGTCTGTATAAAGCCAAAACACAAGATCAGAGCAGGATAAGATGAGTGTGTGTTGTACAGAAAGGGCCCATCCAAAGACTGTTTTGGGGAATTTGTGATACAACCAATGTCCTAATGAATCTACTGACACATGCTTAGCCTTTTATTTCAGAGAGTTCTGTGCATTTCCAAGTGTGTAAAGTTCAAAGTGTAACGTAAAGCCGGCAACACATTCCCCCTCGACTACTCTGTGGTTCTTTCTAAGTGCTTGTGGTGTGTTTTGACAGATTTAATGCAGTGTTACCACTTAATGTTTGTCAGTCGGAGAGCGATGGAGTCAATGCTCTGACACCCTTTTTGCTCCCCTGGTTAATTGAGGATCAGATGGTGGTGTGTGGGTTTATGTTAGTCCAAGACGTGTGATGTGTGTATCTTTGTGCAGAGCGTGAAGACCGATTGCTGGTGTTTGTTCAGAATTACAAAGGACTATTAGAGCACTGGTTCCATTTCAGCTAAAGTGTGATTATTCTTTCTCAGGTAAATGTAATTGAATAGATTTGCACAGTAGAGGGGGAGGGAGGAGGAGGAGCCTGATTCAGTCTGATTCAGTTTTCCCATATACAATGTGATGTGACTCACAGTTGAAGCTCTTCTACAGGTTAGATCAGCATGAAACTCTCCTTGTTGAATTACAAGTCCAAAAGATCAACAATTACATTGGAAAATATCTGGTTCTTTGATAAAAGTGTATATAAAAACGTATGGGGATAACTTGACTACGACTCCCAAGGTGCATTTCTGCAAGAAACATGTAATTATGAAACTTAAAATTATGGTACATGTACCGCAAATGGTGAGTGGAAGATTAAAATGATGAGATAACTGATATTACTGTAACTCACTCCTCTGACTGGCTTCTTCCTCATTGCAACAGCGGCTGAGGCTCAAGGGTATTGTAGTATTTAGATCCGTTGGCCATGCCAAACTGACAAACAAAACATGATTTCTCAGAAACAAAGTTGAGATATTGAATTGAATTGAATAGATAATTAAACCTTATGGCCACAACAAAAACCTAAAGGATCGTTACATTAACCCAAGAGAGTCCCGTATGTTTGTGTTAAGTTACATTGAGGATATTGTTTATAGAACATTTTAAAATAGAAGAGGTAAAATCATTTCATATGAGATAAAGAAGTCATTTCATGACCTCTCAGATGTATTTAGTGACCCCTTGGGTGGGTCCCGACCCCCATGTTGCTCCACTGGACTAGAGGCTATTAAGACCAAATCAGCTATTAGTTTTGATCAGGCATTAATTGAATCTCGTTGGCATTATGTAATCACATCATCGAGCATTTCGCTGAGACTCTCTTTTATTGTAGATGATTAATACACATAAGGATACATCTAAAGCAATTTATTCAAAGTGCAAAGACGAACTTGTACATTTTCTCAGTCATATTATCGTCTGTTAGTTATCTCTATGTGAGGACAAAGAGCAGCTGAAAGGTCCCAGAACAGGATTATCTACAAACTGTCCTGCAGGGAATGAGAAAATGATACAAATCTGTACAAAATACATCTTCATAATCCATCACCGATAAGTAACAGAAATGTGAGGTCCCCTAAGAAGCACAACCGTCCGTGATCTTCCCTTTGTGTCTCTCTCTTCTGTTTCTGTGTGTGCGTCCCTGTAATGAGTGTGTAGGAGGATAAGAGAGGTTTCATGGGCAGGCTGCGCATATACATCCTTTTCAGAGAGAGGGAGCCTTGACGAATGGCAGAGTGGTGTGGGCGACGCCGCTTTGGCTCTGCTCTCCTGCAGCCTGTCAGAAACAGTTGTTAATGTGTGTTTTTTTTTTGACGATGTCTGAGCACACTAGCAGGGCCTGTTCTTCCAAAGAAGTTTTGACTGTCAGAAACTAGGGCAAGGAATCCAAGGCAGGGCTTTTTTTTCTTTTAAAGTTTCAGACAATGCAGAGTGCATCATGTATTTGCAAGGTCAACAGTGACACTCTGTTGCAAAGTTTCTCCTCCTCTGTCTTTGTGCTCTCTCTTTGTCCTTTTTCTTTTTCCACTCTTACCCTTAATCTCTCTCACAAACTTTGTGTGTGTGTGGGTGTGTGTGTACAGAAGGAAGGATCTGATGGGACCTTCAAAAAGGGGAGCCTCGAGGAGCTTCGGGAGCAACTCAGTCGCTGCAAGAAAGAACTGCAGAAGGCCCATGATGAGTAAGGACTGTGTGTGTGTGTGTGTGTGTGTGTGTGGTTTTGCATGTACAGTGTGCACTTAACAGCCAACAATAAGCTTCCAGTTACTAGTCTTGTGGCATTTTTGTAAAACGATAATTTCACTATTGCCTGATTGTTGGGCTTGTTAATGAGTTTGGTGTTGCAATATTGACTGTGTGTGTGTGTGTGTGTGTGTGTGTGTGTGTGTGTGTGTGCACAGATTGGCCAAGGAGCGAATGGCCAGAGAAGGGGCGGAGTCCCGTCTGCACCTACAGGAAGATCAGCTGGCTGAGCTTCAGGAGGAGCTGAGGAGGGTTTCAGAAAACTCCCCTCACTCAGACTCCCCAGAGACGGTACTCACACTTATATAGCCTCCAGACACGCACACACACACACACACACACGGAATAAAACTTTACTGCTCTTCTACTTCTACTGTCTGTCTGACTCTGTCCGTCTTTCTGCAGGATGTGATGATTCTGCAGGCCAAGGTGGCTGAGGTTTCCATGTTACATCAGCGCCAGGAGGAGATTCTACGGCAGCGGGAGCGGGAGTTGACGGCCCTGAGGGGGGCGCTAAAGGAGGAGGTGGAGTGCCATGACAAAGAGATGGAGGATCTGAGGGAGCAGTACAGGCAGGACATGGACAACCTGAGAAGAACCATGGAGCAGTTCACACAGGTGGATGGCACCATCATTTGCATTTCGTGCATGCAGTCAATCACACAACACTGTGTTGCCCAAACGTTAGATTTTTCTGAATAGATCCTCTGGGCTTTCAACTGTAGTGCAGCAGTGTTTTATTAAACATAAAACAAAAAGTATCATTTCTGAAATGGATTCATCTGTAGGTGTCAGTACTGACTTTCTGATTACCACAATTAAAATATTTTGTAGTCTGGTTAGTCTTAGAAACATTAATTGTCAGAGCATCTCTTTGTACAGATGTAGCGAGAGAACAGTCAAGTTATACCTGTCAGGCAGTTTGTGCATCCTGCATGCGTTATTAAGCCATTATTAAGTTTTGCTTTGATGTTGCCTCGGCCTTATTATACATCCAGGCTTTGCCTTGTCATTCTGTTTTATGTATCAGCATGCAGTCAGTGTTCAACACTGAGTCAGGGTAGCATAAGGTCAGGCTAAGCCCAGAGTGCAGAGTTAGAAAAGAGAATTTTGCTACTTGTGATCGCAATGTCAAACTTTTCCAGTCGAGTTTCTGGACTATTTTTGGAGCACTGTACTGTAGGATGTGGTGTAGGGGAAGGTTGAAGCATGTACACAGGAATAGATCTTCATGCAGATTTTGGAAACAGTGTCAGGAAATAAGTAACATGCAGACAGAGAGCAAGAAATAAGCAGGCAGGTTGGCGGTTGCTTTTGATGTGTTGATTTATTTGGCGAGAGGAGGATTAAAGTAGTTTGATCACTGTCTGTGACGACTGTATTGATCTCTATCTTGTCTGATATTTTCTGGAGTTATTTCCTATGTAGATGTATTTTTTAGAGTTTGAAGACATGTTGATGAAGGCATAAGCCTAAGGAACTCTGTTTTCCCGTTCCCTCGTGCTGAACATTTGCTTGAAAAAGAAACTGAACTAAAAGAAAATGTGATAGATTTGGGTGTGTGAACTCCTTGCGAATCAATGCTTTCACATAGTCATAGTAATGAAAAGGGAATTGAATATGAGGAAAGAATACACTCCTTTAACTACATTTTTTGTGTGTTTGTGTGTGGCCCTGTTTCAGTCCCAGGAGCAGATAGAAGAGGAGAGGGAGAGGGTGAACGCCTCCATATTGACCCTGGAGGAAGAACTGGAGAGCTGCAGAGATCAGGGAGAGCAGTGGAAGACGCAACTGGAGGCCACCTCACAGGATCTGCGGAAAACCACACAGGAGTTAGTGTCTATCAGTCATTTGTTGATGTAATGGTGTTCTTTGTTTCACCACATATAAAATGATGGCAGATGAGCTCAACAATTATCAACAACAACCACATTTGTGAGCCTGTTCAGTCAGCATAAATGACATAATGTCACCAAAAAAGCCGCACATATTTACCACTGCATTTTGGTATATATTGTTTAAATACTACTCACATCACAAGCCTCTCTTATCTGTATGAATCAATTGTGTGCTCGGAATATACATACTGTATCTTTTTCAGTATCTAGCTTCTTCTTAGGATTTTTTTTAATACACTGCATGAGCTTGAAGTTCAAAGACCATGAATATTTGGATAAATCTATATCAATTTTAAAGACCTTAGATATCAGCTTATATTTCTTTACTCACGCTAAATAGAACTGATTATGGAGCCAAAGCAGCACGGCTACTGGGTATACTGGGTATACTTAAATTAACTACTCTTTATTGCTTTTAAATGGCAGTTGTAACATACTCCAGCCTTAATCAAGCACCAAACATATTCCGTCATATTTGATATTTTCCGGGTATTAGTTTAAAGTATTCAAGGTGCTCACTGAACACAAAAAGGTTGTGTAAAACTATAATCTATGTGGATGCTGAAGATGCCGCTGCAATATTACATTTCTCTTGTTATTTTTAATGCATGCACTCTTTCACTTGACTTTTCATTTGGCAGGAGCGGGGAGCACGTCAGCAGTGGAATGTGAGAGAAAGTCAATCTCACTGTGTTTGGTTTGAGTAGGTTTAGCCTAGTTTCAAATCGGCACATCTGAACTTGAGATACGTTCCCTGAAATTCACTTGATAAACTGAGAGTGGATTTCGTATCGGATGGCATTTGTTTTGATCATTAGTCATCAGTGAACCCCTTACTAACTGTAATCCCGTGATAATAAACCCAATCATGTCAATCTTTCAAACGAATCAACACTGAGAAATTGACTTGATTGATTTTGTCTTAATGAGGTTGTATTGATCAATCATTGTTTTATTCAATCATCCAATCTTAACAACACATTTCCTGATTTAATTGTTAAAACATAATTGATTTTGAATAAATAAGTAATGCATCTTAATTTAAGGTAATTTATATTAAACAAAAGACAGATTGTGGATGTGATGTTTTGAAGGTTTTGTGCAGTAGTTTTACTCCTATGTGCTTTGTTTGTCGCTTGTCACTGCTACCTTTGGTGGGAGCTTATGACCTTGCAGCGTGTGTGTCTCTCTCTGTGTGTGTGTGGTTTATAGCGCTACTGTTACCACTGTGTGTTCTTCAACGTCTACTTTCTCTCTGCAGGCTGCTGAAATCCCGTTTGGAGAAGAAAGAATTTGAGGATGAGCTGAAGGTTCTTCAGGATCCACTGCTCCCCATGAAGAAACAAATGCCTGCATCTGACGATAACCTCTCTTTAGCAGAGGTAATTCACATGTTGATCATGAGACAGAACACAGATCATGATTACTGTGTGAGGCTCCTCTCCTCTGTTTTACAGGGTGTTAATCTATAAGATCAGTTGGGTTTTCCTTTGGCTCAAGCTTCAATAATTTCTTTCATTTTTCCTGTACGCACACACACAAATATGCCACATACTCATATTAACACGTTGTTATGCACCCTGGCACATTCCCTCCTACTTAACCACATTATTCATCTCTGATTGCTTATCCCAAGGAGCTTCGGTGTTGCCATGAGGATCTGAAGCGGGCTCGCACCGATCTGGACAAACAAAAGGCCGAGTTAGACAAGAAGAGGGAAGCACTTCAAGCCCTTAAGAAAGCGAGTGGCGAGAAAGAGGCCGAGCTTCTGTCTGAGATCAGCAGGTTGAAGGAGCAGTCGCAGAAAGACCAGGCCGAGCTGGAAAAGGCGCTCGAGAAGGCAAAGGAGGTGAAGAGTCATCTGGAGTTTATAGAAAAGAAACACAGTTTTTAAATTTGAAAAATTTGAAATGGATTTAATGTATAAAACAAACAAGGAATTAGAGCTTTCATGTAGAGGACGGTCACCATTTTAAAGGAAATGTTATAATGTTGTAGGCACAGCCAGCAAATTCTGAATGTTTCTCTGTTCATCCATCCTCTCTACAGTCATCAGCTGGATCTTTGGGAATGACGGTGGTGGACCACGGGCCCAACCTGGAGCTCCAGGAAGAGAACACTCGCCTCAGAGAGAGGCTGTCCCGCATGGTACTGCCCAATAAAGACACAGCTGTACACACATGCACGCAAAATTATCTAAACAGACATACTGTACAAGGACAAAAGAAATGGCCTCCCACACACACACACACTCTATTTTTAACCGAGAGATGGGAAGTACATAAAAAAAAATGTAAGCTCAGAAAATAATCCCTCCAACATAAATTTGTATAAGATGCACATTGTGCTCCATTTGCATTGGAACAGCGACTTATTGCAGCTCTTTTAAGTGCTGTAATCTTGTTACATTTGATGTGAAATGTTCATGTGAAGAGCCTAGTCATACACAAATCCGTTAAATGCAAAGCCCGTACAAATCAACATATATCAAGGATACAGATTAACATTTTGGACTGGAGTTTCAGTGCAGGCATGAAAGCAATGACGTTTAATTGTACTCTGAATATGAAGAGCCCTTTACTCCATGCCAAACAGATATAACAATGTAAAAGGCAAATTATGAAATACTGGAAAAAATACAAATAGACTTGCTGTGAATATTGTTCTCTTCTTAACATGGTCTAATATGATTCAAGACACATAAATACCCACATGAAATGTCTTTTACCTACAGCTTGATAGTGATAGAAACTGCTGTGTGACTCATATTCATTGGTGGATATTTTCTCATCCTCCAGACGAGGATTCACTCCAGCATACCCCGGAGCTCAGATGCCGAGGAGGCTCTGGAGGATGAGAACCGCTCCCTGAAGTCTCAGCTGGAGGAGGCCAAGAGAGGAACCACCCGCCTGAGCAAGGAGAGGGACGAGCTGACCCGGCGGCTGGAAGAAAGAGACCTGGAGAGGGAGGCACTGAGGAGGGGCAAGACTGACCTGGAGGAGCAGAAGAGGCTGCTGGACCGAGCTCTGGAGAAGATAAACAAAGAGGTGTGCGAGTTTGTTAGGGTTAGAACAATGTCTTGGTTTGCTGATGTAGAGATGTTGCCATCCACTGAACATTTCTCTCTTTCTGCCTCCCCCACTTTCAGATGGAGATGATGATGGGAGACTCCCGTCAGTCGGTGGCCGCCCTGCAGACACAACTCGACGACTACAGGGATCGCTCGAGGAAGGACCTCCTAGAAGCCCAGCGCAACAGCAAGGACAGGCTGGCTGAGCTGCAGAGGGCTCAGAGCAACCTCAAGGCCCAGCAGGAAGAGGTGAGGACAAACAGGCTGAAAAGTAGAAAGGATAAGTGGGGGAAGGGAGGCTGTGTGTGTAGGACAAAACCCACAACCTCTGTAATATTATACATGTTTGGTGAAATTCGAAATCACTCCAACAATAAAAATGTTATATTCATAATTATATTGCTGATTAGCATGCTAACCGGCCAAACTAAGATGGTGAACCTACTTAATATTTACTCCACAAGCATGTTAACATAATAGAATTTAATACATAAATATATATTCCTCATTTAGTTTGAGAGTTTATGTAACTTTGTCCGTATTATAGGTCAGCATGGGAAAAGAGGATGTATGCCCTGCCAACTATATGTTGAAGACAGAAGATGCATGAAGACTTGAGTAAAATGTATCCACTGTGGTCTCCTCCATCTTGTCTGTCAGGTTTCCCGTCTGAAGAAGGAGCTGCTGGTGTGCAGCGAGGAGAGAGACAGCGCCCAGTTGGAGAGAGACCTCCTCAACAACCGTCTCAAACACTTGGAGAGCGAACTAGAATCAGAGCGGAGCACCTACACCGACCGCAACAGGGAGATCAGGGGCCTGGAGGTGAGGCTTCGAGGTCTGAGGTTATGAACTGGGCAATATAAGTTGGGTGGGAGTAAATCAGAAATACAGTGATAGAATTTAAGAGTAAGAAATTATTAGGAAGGCAGGCACGTGAGATTGATTGACAAGATAATACACTATGTATTCATCTGTTTATGTGTGCATGTGTTCACAGGATAAAATTAAGACTATGGAGATCGAACTGGATGAGGAGAGGAGCAGCGTAGAGCTTCTGAACGACCGCATCACACGTAGCAGAGATCAGGTGCCGCATAAAATGATTTGAATACACATGCAAATAAGCAGGAAGCATGTCTACGTAACGGTATAGCCGATAACATGTTTACTTACACTGCCTCTTGCTTCTTTTCTCTTCTCACTTTCTCCTCTCAGGTGGATCAGCTTCGTTCGGAGCTGATGCAGGAGCGTTCGGCGAGACACGACCTGGAAATGGACAAGAGCGCACTTGAGAGACAGGTACTCACAAATTACACAGTTACAACAACTGTTTTGTTTTTTTGCTAAATCAGTAGTTTATGTACCTTCACTGTGCCACTCTGCTCCCAGCTGAAGGAGTTGAAGACTCGTGTGGCAGATATGGAGGGACAGCCTCGGCCCTCAGCTGGACTCACCCTGCTAGAAAACAAAATTCAAGAGTTGGAGGAGAGACTACGCAGTGAAGAAAGGTATGACTGAACACACGACAGGTCAAGAAAGAAATAACCTCTCCATCTAAATATGGAGTCCTACTTTTAAGTGTGTGTGTGTGTGTGTGTGTGTGTGTGTGTGTGTGTGTATCGTCACAAGGAACAACAGAAAACCCTGTATATAAGACCCAGCAATCAACCATCCATAATAAACACCTGGAAGAGAAGGGAGAAAAAAAGAAATGAAGTGTCATAACATACCCACTCAAAATAATTGTTTCAAAGTATTGCAGTGTTTTTATATTGTGTGAATTCTGAATTCCTCCATACAGAGAAAAGGCCAGCATTCAGGCTTCTCAGCGACGAATGGAGAGGAAACTAAAGGAGCTAAACGCCACGATAGATCAGGAGCGAAGTCAGCATGTTGAGCAGAGAGATCAGGTAAATATCAAGATTTGCATACAAGTTGTCTTTACCGTTTGTTTTAGCGTTTGCTGGTTAAATACAAAATGCTTTCGCTCAAACTGGATCCAAACAATTAAAGGAATAGTTTGACATTTATTTGCTTTCTTGCTAGAAAAATATAATTTGAATGTCAGACAAGTGAAATTTACAATAAATCTTATAAATCAAAAAGTTTCCTGACTCTGCGTTTGTACTAATTTACCAGTTCGACACAGTTTTGATTATGTAGAGAGTATGTAGAGTTATCGATGGATACTGTTTGACCTACACCTGCTGTTTAAACATTAACGCAGTTCAAACAAAGCTTAATTGCGTCTTTTCCAAAAGACTAATCATATTTGTACTCCTCCTGACCCAAACTCAACCTGACTCGGTCACCAGAACTCTCCTTGACCTCCTTTTACCCTATCATCTTTCTGCTGCCTCGGCCTTTTTGATGTAGCCGTAGCTCCTCCCCCTACAAATCCACAAACCCATCAACTCCCCCCCCTACCGTTAACCCCTGCCTT
>JAVQJL010058473.1:0-16603 GCA_036024295.1 Nannoperca obscura | reverse complement strand
AATGAAAATACACAGTTAGTTACAAAATTCAATAAGGTGAATGGTGAGCATCATTTCCCCCCCCCCCCCCCCGACATTTGTTTTACAGCTTGAGAGGGAAAGCATTTAAAAATTTGCTAACTAATCTATTTCTGGGGAGTGTTTTATTATTAAATGCTAAGTAACACAGACACGTGGCTAACAGGGTCTTTAAACATCCTTATTTTTACCCATGACGGACATTTTATAAAAAAGACAATCCTGAAAGAACACAGTCATCATCATTTTGGTAAATGTGCTATGCGGCATGCTTACTGTATATGTCTACATTCACACAGAGACCGTATAAAGAGACATTCAGTGGTGCAATCTGCAGTCAGAGAAGGCCTCTGGAGAGCTGAAGAGTTGCTTTTCACTGTGAACACTTTCTCCGGGTGCCAGAGAGAAGCTGACTAAGAATGGATGTTGTCCACAGTGATGAAGTGGATTAGAAAAGCAAAGGGTTTTCAGCTACAGTAAACAAACGAATTGAATGTACAGCTGCATATCAGGGGAATAAGGGATAAGAGGGAATGTGCAGTAAAAGGGAGCTAGACATCTGCATTCAATAACAATACATTACACAGGATTCAGGATCTGAAGTGGATTAGGACTGCCTCACTCTCTCTGATATGGCATGAGAGGTACTGAGCCTGGATACCAGAGTAAGGCTACTTTTCTTCAGTTAGAGATGGAGAACATACAGTATAATACATACTGAACCATTAAATCCCTCCATTCTTAATAAGACTTTGGGTCAATGTTACAACAAGATAGTGAAGGTGTAACAAAGGTAATAATAACTGAGGAGAGCTCGGCTTAGAGGGAAGAGACAGGAAGGAATAAAGTCTGGATTAATGAAGCTTTCCTGTGATCCTATGAGCCTTTGTGTTCAGTGTCACATCACGTGTGGGGCCCCAAATTTCCCACTTGTGCTCCTGTCAACGTAAATGCGATGTCTCTGCAGAGAAGGACTTCGGAGAACTTTGATGCAGTGAGGTTGCTCACTCGTACTGTTCACAACATACCAGGCAACTTTTTCACTGTCCTTTGTGCCAGAAATTAAGATGGACACCAAAACAATTATGTAGGTTAACAAGGGGTTAGTTTAAAAGCAATAGGACCTTTACCAGCATGTAGGACACATATCCTAATCCTGCTTTACAGGAGAGTACCGCTAAGGCTACAGGGATTATTAGGGGTCAACATCTTCCCCATAATACCTTTGTTTTGTCTCTTGGCTGCTGGGATGTCAAATCTATCATCTAAATTGAAGCCTTTATGAGCAAAAGGCTGTTTGAATCCTGTTTTTGGCTTGGATGGTGCACAGCCACACAAACATGCATCTGTAATCATCCAGTTACCATGCAATTAGCCTGGTATCCATGATGGCCACCATGGCAACGGTTGTCGAGAGAAGAAAATGCTCAGATTTCTGTACACCCACATGGTTATCGGAAAAGTCTGCCCACGAGGAAGCAACTCTGCAGTACTAAATACACATTATGCAACACACTCTGGGAGTGACTCCATCTCTGTGTTTCAGGGGTAGCATAGGTCACTAAGCACTGTTCAAACCTGACTGAGGCATCAGTGGGTGGGTTTGCATGTTCTCACCATATTTGTGTTGGTTCTCTCCAGGTGATCCAGTTTCTAACCCCATCAAAACTGTTACAAAATTAGAAATACTCCTCTCACTGACCTGTGAGCTGACGGTCCACTGCCGCCAGCTGTGTTGACTTCCTTCAAACTTCTTCCCTTCCAGACAGGACTCACTCGTCTTTGCTCCCAAGATTTCTGACTGCTGCTTTCAACTGAAATCTTCAGAACATCTGTGCCTCCTCCATCTTTGGGTATCCTGCCCCTACCCCTCCAACTTGAGCCTCTTTCCTACTCAGAATGAACATGATTTTGTGACATCACAACTAGTTTGGAAGCCAATCACGGTCAGTTATGCAACTTACATGTGATATGAAACCCTGAAACCTTTACAAACACCGAGAATGGACTTTATTGAAGTAGGAGACATTTTGTGTTCAGTTTTTAACTTTTTATATCAAATATTTGAATATTCATAGATTCTGGATCCCACCGGTCGGCTGGTTTTAATGCATATAACAGTATATTCATCAAATCCTTACATATCAACCAGCAGTACTTTCTGGGACTTTACCTCTTTTAATGTTTTTTATATTGGTCTTGTTAAATCTAAGTAGTGCTGAAGTTTTGTGAAGTTTTTACTTATCTTTTTAGAGAGCTTGCACTTGCTTGGGAACCACTTTTGATGTGGGACTGTAAAGCCCACCGAGACATTGCATGTGAGTGGGGATTTACAACATCAAAACACGCTCTCTGTTTTGCTCCACGGCCAGTCTGGTTTATCATAACACAAGTTTACCCTCTGGTGGAAGAGTTTGGATTTGTATGCAGAAGCATTCAAGAAATAAATGTTTTTATCTTGTACTTATCTGATTTTGTAAAACAGTTTTGTGGCTTGCAGGATAAAAAGGATTTGCAGTGTTTGCTTTTGTTGACGTCTGTTCAGAACAGCTGCATATCTCCTCTAAATGTTTACACTGTAAAAACCTCATCGTACTGCTGCATGTATTTTTTAATAATTAACACATTTTTGTTATGTCTATATGAAAGAATTTTTTTGTGGAAATTCAACATAATTTAGAGTCGTAACATGAAATAAGAAGAACGCTTCATTGAGTTGATTGTTTCAGTCACACTGATCCTGATGGTTCACATTCTTCTGTTGGCTACAGCCAACTCGGACACGAGCAGTGGGGGTTAATTCTCCAAGGAAAGCTTCAAAAACATTTTTTACAAAACGCAATCATCCTGTCAGAATGGACTTTAAGGAATGTCAGTTGGTTTTTCTGTTAAAGAGCCAAATATGATAAAAACATATGACAGCCATGACAACTCAGAAGATATGCAAACTCCTTTTTGAAAAATACAGAATCAATAGAGATGATGAAGAGTTTATGTATTTATGTAAATTTAAAAAAAAGGTTTACTTGATACAAGAAAAGGTATGTGGGGAAAAATATGGATCCTTAGTTATACACTCTCTTCCCCATACACTATTGCACTCCTTAGTCACTCCCAAGCCTAACCTGTTCAACCTGTCTGCACCGACATGACAAGAGTGGGTGGTTGAATCAGGTCACAGCAGATCGACTGTAGCTGTTGGCTGAGCTGACAGGCATTTTCTTTTGTAGGATCTTAGGTCAAAATATATGAAAGCAGACTTTTTATCGTATTTCTTAGTTTCTTTTTTTTTTCTTTTTTAAATAAAAGATGGAGCAGGAGTCCATGGAGGCAGACGGCACAAAGGACATTGAGTCTCTCATGGAGGAAATGGACTACATTCCCGGACACTTTCACCTGGACCTCAACCTCAACTGTGACCCTGTTGGGCCTGTGAAGCTGAGACTTAGGGACACTTATCTAAAACAGGAGAGTCTGCGAGGCGAGCTAGAGGCTGAAGCTGGATGTCTACAATATGCTGTCCAAAATCTGCTAGGTCTGCTGGCTTTTCACCTCGAACAGCTAGACACGGCTGAGGAAATATTCAGGTAATGATACACTTTTACACACTTTGCTTTCAAAGGCAGCATACTCAGAATATTCTTTCAGTCATTTTGAGACACTGTTGATGCATCATTTCACAAGAGAGCATGACTGGTAATGTGGGCTAAAGATTCTGTAGCAACAGGTTGAAATGTGTCTTACCACATATGCTTAATCTCTGTGAGCTAACCAAGAACCACCACAGCGAATGCCAACACAGCAGTAGAAAAAGTGACACAAAGCACAACCTAACCTTTATGGTAAAACATTAACCAAAATCAAGACCGGCCTGTCAATTCAAAATTTACAGCGATCTCAAATGCAGGAGGCCACATAACAAACAAACCTTTAACATGACTATACACAACTGGCTCGTTTGGCTTAGACAAATATAATTAACAAGCATTATTAACCAATACCAACCAATATTTCTCATTTACTTTTTGTAAATGTCATAGTAGTTTGAAGTTTTGCAGGTCTTTCGTCATAAACCAAAGTACTGGACAAAATTCTAATATTGACCCGGTGATGGCATAAGAAGTTAAACGAACGCCAAAGTTAACACAATTCAGCCTGAAGGGGCCAGGGTGTGTGTACCAAGTTTCCTGAAAGTTTATCCAATAGCTGTCAAGACATTTCAATAAACCCCAAAATGTCAACCATGACGGTGCTAGAGTCAGTGAATCATCAGAATCAGTCAGATTCATCCTCTGGGGACCGTGAACATCTTTTCAAAATGTTGTGACAATCCAGTCTTAAGTTTTGTGTAATGTAATATATTTCTTTCAAAGAATTAAACATCATGGATATTATTTTAATTACGTCCAATGCTCAAGACCTTTTTGGGTCTAACCCCACTATCTCTGTGTTTGTTGGCCTTTCAGAAGAATTTGTAAAGAAGACCCCGGTAACCTCAACGCCTGGGCCAACCTGGGCTACGTGTACGACAAACTGGGGAGAGAACTGGATGCGGCGGAGTGTGTGGAGAAAGCGTCCGACCTCATGGGCTTAGATGCTGGAGAGGCCTCTCGTGAAGAGACCAGACTCCTGGCGGCTCGCTGCCTGGCTGAGCAGGCCTACGTGTATCCCCACGATGTGGAGCTGGACAGCGAGGACAACCTGAGAGAGAGACTGACGGCAGCATTGACACTTTACAACAGGGCCCTGGACTATGGGGGTCAGCTGGTGAGGTGGAAACATGCACACAGTAATGTATACACAGGTGCATGTCTGTTTAACAGTTTAGGATTAACGTGTAGAGGAGCGCTGAAACACTGACTGGTTTTGTAATGACACATTTTATGATTCTGTGACTTATAACCTTTCAGCATTTTATTGGTTGATATTTCAACCGTGCAGCCTAAGTAATCATTAGCTATCTTTGAATTCATTGCTCTGCTATGACCCACTTCACCTGCAAACCTATACTGAAGTTAGTATGGGTTTGGGTGGAACAGCAATTAAATAATGCTGCTTGGCATGTACCTGAAGACACCCTGCATAATAAATGTCCTTTTATTCCTAACTAAAGACTGTTATTAAATGATATTGTTGTTTTTCAGATACCAACAGAGGAAAAACGAGGCTGGTATTTTAAAATGGCAACCATCTATATAAGGTACTCTACCAGCATCAAAAGATAACCACTGCACCAACTAATGTGTAAGTTTTAATTTGTACAAAGTAATTTTCTCCCTGCAGACTGGACGAAATAGTAAAGACCAAAGAGGACTCTGAATACTCCAGACTCTCTCACTACAATAAGGGACTGAAGCTTCTGAAAAAAACACTAGAATCTGAGAAAACACAACACAAAGGTAATCAATGAATACATCTGCTCTATTGTACATCTAGAGGCATTATGTTGAATGTGCAGTGCAGCTCTGCTGATGTGACATGCTGGTAAGACCCTGATCCTGATCTCTCCTCTCAGCTCTTGCCTGGTGTTATCTTGGCATCATGTTGGAGAGGAAGGAAGAGTTCACCACCGTGCCCATGTCTATACATGACTGTGGCTACTCAGCCTCTGAACCTCTATCCTGCTATGGAACTGTGAGTTCAGCCACACATTTAGACCTCTCACCGAATATCAGGCACGCGAGGAGAAAAAACAAGGAAGGACTATTTTACCTAGACCTGTTGTAGAAGTTGTAAAATCTGAAGACAGTTTTCGGGTTCATTGAAAACTGCTTAAGTTCTTGTCATGTTTGTTTGTTCTGCTTGAACATGCTGTTGCTAGTACCAACCACTACTGGCACAGTTTCATTGCTATTTAACTCACATTTACATCCATAGATATATCTATGGTTACATCCACCAGTTTGTTAGATTTGTAACCTGACAAATATTGACAAGCCCCTTTAATCTACTCTCCAAATATCCTTGTTGAAGGTTCTAATTTTATAATTGCTATTTTGTAACTCTTGTTTGTAATTTGAGTTATTAAAATAGTTGTTCCTGAAATCAGTACTGACCAAGCTAGCCATGAAAGTAGTTAGCTGTTTGAGGCTAATGTGTTGCTAAAACAACATAAATGGAAACCGTATAATTAATGCTACTACCGCTCATTATATATTTTAACTGCCTGTGTCCTCAGGCCATAAATTTGGCCAGCGATGATGCTTTTACCCTGAACCTTCTGGCAAAGTTATTCTTTCTGCTGGGCAAACATGAGATGGCCACAGGGATCTGCAACATGGCCCTAAATGTGCTCCCAGACCCAGAAATCAACTGGCAGGCCTACTGCAACCGCGCCAAGGTACGGCAGTTTGAGCTGGTGTGAACTGTAAAGGCTTATATCTGTGCACTGTATGTATTTATACTCAGTTTATATTGTAAAAGTGACATTTTCCATACATTTGATTTAAAGAATTCGATAAAATAGTGTATAGTACAAATATTTATAAAGTCTGTCCTTTTCAGATCAATATGATGCTCTACGTCAGAGCCCTGGAGAAGGCTAAACATAGTCAAGGTGGAATCCCAGATAGACAGAATCTAACTGAGGCCAGAAAGGACTTGGACAAGGTCCTGACTGTACGTCCATGTCTGCGGACTCACCTAGAGATGGCACAGGTGAAGACACAAACTACTAATGAGCAATGTACATGGATTTTTTACAGGAACAGGGTTTTCAGATTCATGTCTTTCCTTTTAGGTGTACTACTACATGGGTGTAGATGCACTCCAGGAGGGTCTCTTGGTGGATGAGGGGGCAGTGAACAGTGCGTTGGTGAGTCTGTCCCATGCCCTACAGTTTGAGGTGGCTGAAAGCTTGCCCGACCTCCACGTGCTCAGAGGTCGCTGCCTCCTGTTGAAGGGTGAGGAGCAGAACGCTGCAGACTGCTTCAAAAGGGCTGTGGAGTTAGAGAGACCAGGGAGCACAGACACCACAGCACTGCGCTGCCTCCTGCAGGCCCTCCTGGCTCTGTTCATGCAGGGAGGCCCTGACCCCAGCCTCGCCATCACACAACTGGAGACATGGGTGCAAAAGGCAGAGGAGAGGTACCCTGGGGACGTCGTGAAGGCCGAGCTGAGGTGCCTTTACAGGACTCACACAGAGGAGGTCACCGAGTTATCCAGGGCTCTGATCAGGACAGGCAGACTCGACCTAGTGAGGAGGCTACTGGAAACAGTGGTTCCTAAACAGCTGGTTAAGAAGAAACAGGTGGCAAGGTCTTTCTCCTATACATGAAGCAAATATGTGACTTGACCAAACCAGACCAGTGATACTGTCACTGTAATAAAACTTTACTGTAACTGTGTATGTTTTTAAGATGTGATTCTTAATCTTCTTTGTGATTATTCATTTGTTCAATTGTTTTAAGAAGAACAACTTTTGGAAAGGTTGGATCTACAGAGTAACATACAGTTACAGTGTTACAGCACAGCGATATATTCCTTTTAAGCTTGCCTTTCAGTTGAAAATATGATAGATTGTTTGAGTTTCCTCTGAATGGTTTGGCCTTTAAACTTGCAAGATCTAAATTAAACCAAACACTTATGGGAGGCTTTGGACGAATGTGTTAGACAGAGCTTTTCACGCTATAATCAAATCAATCAAACACAAAAAGAGAAGATGTGTTTTGGGGAAAAAGGCGACTTGCAGCATAGGCCTATGTCTTCTTTTTGGACTGCAGGCGAGAAGGATGAGAGACTAACTGTATTTCTTGCTAACAGGTTTTCTGGTAAAGTAAACGTTAAATGGAAAAAGATGAGGGTTATTGTGTGAAATTTCCACGGAGATGTTGTGTTGCTACTTTGTCATTTAATCTCTATCAAAGCCACTGTGTGTAGAGTTTTGGCTCCCTCTTGTGACGGTATCAGTAAAGACACTGTGACGCTGTATAATGGTTTGATTCATACTGGTGCTGCTCCAGGGCACCCAAGGGCCTGAGTGAAAAGGCTCAGTCTTTCGTGCCATTAAAGGGACCTCATTTGCTCATTGAAATATGCATCCAGCATGATATAGTGCTTTGTCACTCCCTCCTTTCTGTGTATTGGTGCTCCACCTGCATTCCTTACATGGTAGCTTATAGCGCTTCTTATCTGGGCTCAACCAAACAATTAATTTTGTAATTGGATATAATAGAATAACAAGTCTGTTGTCATCTTTAACAGGAGAGTAGAAGCTTTTGTGAGCAAATTTTCTATTACATAAAACACTTTAAATTAAAATACAACAAAATATATAGTTACGGGAGAAAAACACGAGGTAAAAATAAATGTAGGTTTCAGGTCAGTTAAATGTAAATCAATAATAGGAAAATATTGAGATAATAAAACCAATGAAACAACAGTATTATTATAATTATTTAATTGATACAGTGCAGTGTGTGAAATGAAAAAAAGGAATGATTACGTCAGCTTATGTATGAGTATGACATCTGTGTTTGCAAGCAAATTTGAGTGCCAAACACTGAGTGGAGCAGCTAAATTGAAGCTACGCCATGGGTTTTGATTAAAGTTCAGTAACTAAGTTTTATTTAAAAAACTACCTTTTGTCTAATTTGCTGAAACTGTCACTATATCCTGATAGTAATAGACAACATAGTAACCGAATAAAGTGGATTCCTCCAAAAAACGACCAATCAGAGCCAGGAGGTGAACACACATCGGTGTGATAAGAACTACCTAAAATAACAGAAAGCATCTTTGGGGGAAAATGTATTTGATGTGTATTTTGACTTTTCAGTTTGGCCCATGTCCCATCCACTAACACGGAGGAGGAGGGGCTTATGACCTTTGCTGCAGCCAGGACGGCTGGTGCCGGAACAGTGAAGAGTGACGTCATCTCATTGGTATGCAGATTATACGTCAATCACGCTCTCCCTGCCCTTCCGCTCTCCACGCCAAAAACAGTGACATAGGGTTGAAACCGAAAAACTGACAACAACAAAAATTGACAAACATCAAACTGTAAAATAAATGTCGAGTTCAGGTTTTGTTTTTTAAAGACAAATGTTCTGTCACTGATCTGGCTCCATAGCAGTGGAACAGGACCAGCAGTTGTATGATCACGAGCAGAGAAGCAGGATCGCTTGTCGCAGAGAAATGCGCTTTATTTTCACAATGTAAACCCATCGGGAAAACGTCTCTTGGGGCCAATGTGCATCACGCCAATGTCCCGGAAGTTGTAATTACACGGTTTGTCAAACTGGCTTCAAAGCCTGGCGCACATCCTCAGGGCTTGAGTGGAAAGCAGTGAGAACACCGTTGTTAGGCAATGGCAACATTCAATTTATTTATATAGCGCCATATCATGATAAAGTTATCTTTAAATATATATATATATATATATATTTATATTTATAAACCCAACAGTCCCACCATGAGCAGCACTTTTAACAGGTAAAAACCTCGAGCAGAACCAGGCTCTAGGTGGGCGCTCATCCGCCTCCACCGGGTGCAACCATAGATCCAGACCATAGATACAACTCCGGATGCAGAGAAAGTACACAACTACAAGAAGAAGTCAATTTAGTAACTGAAGATGGATGCTAAATGACACCTGGGCTGCAGCATGCTGTCATTTCAGCAGAAAAACTCCACCTGCTCAGCACCAAACAGCAGACGGACACAGTTAGTTAATAGCTTACGTTCATCAGGTAGCCAGAAACACAACTCCAAATGATTTTCTATACTAAATGAAAGATGAAATCAAAGCAGTGATCTGTCTTTGCCGACCCTGACATTACGGAGGGTAATATTCTACAAGCCAGATTTCAGAAGGATTGTGGTAAACAATGAATGGCAGAAAGCCCACCAGTGAGTCAAATACATCAATACAAGGTAAGAAGAAGAATACCCATGAACATCATGATTCTCATTAAATCTTATGGGAATTTATTTTGTTTGTGTGGGTCTTTAAATAGATACAGTCCATGGCGTTTCATAAAACTGTGTGACTGGTTTGCCACACCTGGATTAACAAGAAAACAATAGACCCGCTACCAGCCTTTGCATAAGTTCAGGTTCTGCAGCATTTCTCATGCTTTCTTGCAAGATATGCATGTGGTGCCACTCCTCATCCAAGAAGATAGTTTCACAGCTTTCAGAGGTGCAAACAGGACTTAAAGCTTAATCAGGTAAGAGTTTTGGGGGTTTTCTAAAAATGTATTATAATATGTATGCAGATGTTTTACAGCTGTTTATAAATCAAGGGAACAAAAAGTGTCGCTGTCAAACCAAAGCCCAATGGATAATATATTTTATAAAAATAAAACTGAAAAAATCAGAGAAGTAGCAATTCTTTAGAAACATATTTGTATTTCAAACTAATTGTTTTTACAAAGTATGACTGGTTCTAATGTTCTATGAACAATGTGTGAATTCAAAGATTGTTCCAATTAATATTCAAATGAATGCCACAGGATGGTCCAAAATCTGATCAGTCGACTGTCGACTCTGAAGGATGAATTTGTGCTGTAAAAATTATATTTCTGTTTGGTGCAACACAATGTAATTTTACACAGGTTTTCTTGCTTTAAACTGATTTATTTCCACTGAACAGGTTAACTGAATATCTGTCTGTGGTTAAAGTTCAAGAGCCAATGGCAACACTACCCTTGACACATTGGAACAGCAGCCTCTTTGACTGTTGTGAGGACGCGAGTACTTGTAAGACTCAACACCAAAAACCTTCTGTCGTATTTATTCAAAAATAATGTCATATTTGTAAAAGTCAGATATTTTAAAATCCTTCTAGTCTAATCAAACCACTTAGACTATATATAACAACTTAAAGCTGCTTGTTTTTCAGGTTGCTATGGTTTCTGGTGCTGCCCTTGCCTTGCCTGCACGGTTTCAGGAGAATTTGGAGAGAACCGCTGTCTCCCCTTATGCGACTTATTCAGCCCTGCCGTAACAGCATCTATTGGAATACCTCTGTGCGCGCCTCCTGCAGGCCTGGCTCTAAGGGCTGCCATGCGAAACAGATATAATATCAAGGTATAACACGAATAAAACGGATCCACATCTTGTTTGTGTTTGAATGAAAACCTTGTGTACATATGCACAAAATAAACATTCATTTGAATTTAAAGAACGCTGTTCTTCAAGAAGTTTCAAGAAACATCTTTTTTTTTTTTTACTTTTGCTCATTAATGAACATAATTTGACTTACTGATTAATGCAAGATAACACGATTAGTACTTTGGTTCTCCACAGGGTTCTCTCTGTAAGGATATTGCGACTTCCTGTTTCTGCTCCTGTTGCTCCTGGTGTCAGATGCATCGTGAGATGAAACATCGCAAGCAAGCCCCAACTGTCATTGTGAACATGCAGCCTGCTCCAATAATGATGGCTCCAAGGATGATGGCTCCTCAAGCTGGGTTTGTGAGCCAACCGGGGGTTATGAATTCATTCTGAGCTGTGTGTAGCTCAAGTCACTTATCTGTGGTGTGATGTTGTGGTTGAAAAGCTGATTCTTTTTGATTAGGTGTGGGGCGGAGAGGAAGAATACTGTACTTGTTTTGACCTTATTTTATTTCCAAGGAGCTGAGCAGCTCGCTGCTCTTTGTTTGGTTACAATGAAGACAAGAAGACAAGTATTAATCAGTGAAATGCAAAGATGTGATCATTTTGAATTGTGTACCCTTGGAATCAGAGCTTGCTGGGTACATTTCTGTTACCTAATGCATAATGCTATAATAATAATCAGAACAGTTATTTGGTGGAAGCTGCTAGATATGATCAGTCACTACCTCTTTTTAAAGACAGAGGTCTTATCTTTCTTATTAAAAGTGAACTACTGTGGACTATGTTCTCAAGATGATCAATCATAGGAAACTCATAAATGTTTAGTGAGGTCTGCATCTATTTACCTGAACATTACCAAAAGACTTGTTGTCCTTGTCTGTTACTGTTTTGAGTTCACATGTATGTTGAAGAAATTGTGTATAATAAACAGTGTTGGGGAGTAACTGGTTACATGTAACGTTACGTTACATGTTACGTAATTAAATTACAAAATAATAGTAATTATAATCCGTTACAGTTCCTAAGAAAAAATATGTAATTAAATCTTCCGGTAAAAGGATTATTTATGGAGCTAAATTAAGGTTTGTTCATTTGAAAAAAAAATCTGAATCTGAAAGTTCACGTTTTGATGTTGAAGTCTGAAAAATGTAGTGATGTATTCAAAATAAAAATAAGTGTTTATGAAAAATGTTTTTGGTTTGAATATAATTTTTATTCAGCTCTAGAATTTTTTCTGAATAAATACATGTTTTTCAGATTTCACTTTCCTAAATATTTTGATATTTTAGTTTTTTTGATTTTGGTTCAGATTTTATATTTTCACATTCAAAAACTTTTTTTTCACCTTCAAAACTTTTTTTTTTCAGTTTCAAGTTTTTTTTTTCCAGTTCAGACTTCTGACCCTGATCTGGCCTGGGGGGGCGTGGCTTCAACTGAGAGGGGCGTGGAAGAATGACTGACAGCATGAACAGTAGGATGAAGACCTGGCTCCATCATGTTGCCTTCAGGAAACTGTAGTTATTGGGAGACGTATGACTCCACACTTTCTACACACTAAATTTGCGTGATTGGCAGTTAAACAACTGATGCCAGTGACAAAGCTCCGTTTAACAACCTGTTTTAGACAGCATCAGGCACCAGTCACAGTGTAAGAGCAATACACTTTGCCAGATTGTGCATTTTAACAACCACACTTTTAATTCACATTTTTCCCACTTTCACATAGCGTCTGTGAACGCAGCATAATAGGATGGCGTCCGCTCTGCCAGGTCAACCTGCTGGCTCCAGTGCGCAAGTAAGCTACCCATTTTAGAACAGATGCTCTGGCAAATAAGTCTAAATAATGTGGATGTGACATTTTTGTAACATGGGGCCATACATGGAGGAGGAAATGGGGTTTTAGGTGGAAGTTACGCACAGGGCTAGCGTTAACTGGCGGTGTGGTGGTGTTTGAGGGGGTCAGTTGGGACCCAGTGGCAATTATTTTACCTCAGGGCCCCTTAATAGTTTAATCTGGCCCTGCAGTGAAAAAACAGTCTACAAAAAAAAAGTAATTCTAAATTAAATCTAGACAGTGTAGTTGAATGATGTATGAGCCTGTCTTTTTTAAAGTGTTTAAATACTGTGTTTATGGAGTAGATGCATTCCATGTACTGTTATTAAATTTAACCCAAGAACGATCTTTTATAGGAAAACCATAAATGATGCCATAGAGTAGTAAAAGTGCAGAGCCTCACAAAATAATGTCATGTCGAAACTGTACACAACATGAGTAAATGCACTTTGTTACATTCCACCACTGGCTCTGATTGGACAAGGGCTCAGTGTAATTGCAGTCATTTAGCATGTACTATACATATGGAATAAAGATTTGGTTTTTAAAGGAACTTAGTTCTACAATTTAGGTGAATAGCAAGCTGCCAGGTTTCAGGGGAATTAAGAAAGACTATTGTTTTGGAAACCACAGTCTCAAATGTATTTACAGTCATTCATGTAAGGATTAACATAAGAAGTAGCCCGCAACTTGAGCCCTATTACACTCATCCAGAAACACCTGTTTGACACACAGTCATTCCTGTGGCAGTAAGGCAAGATTGACCAGATCTAGTAAATGGATTCAGAATACTGCCCATTATATTTACAGGGGAGTTAGTGAATAAATGAACAACAGGTGTGCAGGCAGGTGGCCAATAACAAAAGCAGTCAGGCAGGTGACCAATAGAGATGAAAAACTCACCGAGGGCATCTAATGGACAGGTATGTCCTTAGTGCTTCTCCGGTTTGCACGATGGCAAACGTGCACAGGGGCCACTCTGATATGTTTGTGTGGCTGTTTTATACTTTTATTTAGTACGTTTACGTCTTCAGTCTGAGGCTGAGGAAGATGGAGAGGCAGTGTAGGTGTGACTACCTATGGGACCACCCCCACACCTTCATAATCATTGGCGACAACAGCAAGGCCTTTCGATGAGCCAGGATGGTAGCAGGGATTTGAAGCCTAGAACGGAAAGAACTGACAAGAGCCAAAATCAACCCAAAATCAGATTCATAGAAAACAATGCAGTTGTAATAAGTCACAGGTAGAGAAGTAAACAACCCAAAGTCTGCCAGCAGACGGAACAACAGCAACAGGTAGTTAGAAAAGGGAAACAGAAGTCTAAATGCTGTGGAGGCAAGGCAACACAAAGAATCTATCTGGCAAATAAATGTGAAAAATGTCATATATACTCATCTATATTAGTGTGAGTTATGTCAGGGAGCCACCAGAGGAATACTAGTTGAGGATGAAGTTAAGCAGGAGGGTCAGCAAGGTCTGTGGCTAAATATTTATTTGTCCAAGTCACCCCTCTGTCATATATTGGAAGACAATCTGATAGTGTACCAGTTAGAATTTAAGGTTTAACTATATGCAGCATAGACAATAGTGGTATATACAGAAATATACAAAACAATGTGCAGTAGGTGTCAAGGAAGGGCTGGCCATACAACATGTATCAATTATTAGAAGGGAGAGGGGTAAATGTGATTAACACTGCAACACTTACAGTTAGAATACATTTACTTTTTGGTTCTGGGACTTGTTTAGCCAAGCTTAAATGTTTGCAAGCATAAAGAAACAGCTAGATACTTTATTGATCCCCATGGAGAAATTGCAGTAGCAAGGTGAACAATTACAAGAGACATAAGAAAAATACATTTACAAATAAATGTAGATATGTCTCTGTACAAATCAGTATGTGCAATCAATATAAAATGTACAAAAATTGTACTCTGCCATTTAAAAATGGTGTCTCCTCTCCCGCCTCAGAGGGGAGTCATTATATACAGATATCGCAGTGGGCATGAATGACTTCCTGCAGCGGTTCTTATTACAGCACAGTAGCAGGAAACTCCCACTGAATGTGCTTTGCTGTCTGTAGGTTGTACAGGGGATGTGAATCATTGTCCATTACACTGAGCAGTTTGTGCAACATCCTCTCCACCACCAACTCCAGAGCAAAACTACAATATTAATTCCAACAACTCTACATGTGTGTTGTTTACTTTATATGTTTAGAAATTAAACATGGTTTTAACTTTAACTAAAGCTAGCATAACTAGCACTTCAGCTTGAGTCGTGTTGGCTAGCTAGCTAACAAGTAAATAAGAATTTTTGGAGTTTTATTTTTTTCACTTTTACTTTATACCCAGCTTAATTTCTTAAGTCTTACTGCTAAATTAGGCTAAAGCTGAATCAATAGCCTACATGTTTGGCAAGTAGCAGAACCACAACTCCAAAACAAGCTGACAGACAGTCCTGACATATAGCCTTAAAAGTTGTTATGCTAACATGTTAGCACATTAGCCACATCCAGACTTGGAGCAACATTTCCAACGTATTTCTGGTCAGCTGATGAACGCAGCCAGCTAGCAGGTCGTTAGCGGTCTGGAGTTTGGTGGTGGGCAGTTAGCTAGCAGTAACATTGCTGGCAAAGGCTGCCTGTTACTGCTGTGGATGAAGATCATAAGAGTGCGACCAACAAATAATTGTGGGCTGTAAAACCCAAGATATGATTTTGTAATGAAGGTCCTCTTCATTACGAGTATTGGTAGCATAGGGTGTATACAGTTCTGGTAATATAAATAAATACACAACACACCTGAATAATTGAAGATTTTTATTGAAATTGTTGCATGATGTGTGTTGCAGATAGTGTAGGTACCTCGCAGCAGGTTGAAGGCCGGCCCTGGGAAGCTATGGGAGCATACATTTAGTGTGGCTAGTTGGGTACCTTAGCATAAACTGCTCGTGAGGTATCGCATTGGCCAAATCTAGATTCAATTTACTGTTCATAATTTAAGTTTGCAGTGGCAGAATGTGCATTGCTGTGTTCAGGTCACTCACTTCTGGTCTGTCTCTTCTTCATGGTGTTTGGGCTAAAACAGTCTTTGGGGTGTATGGTAGTGATGGTTCGTTCGCGGAACGATTCGTTCTATTTGAACAAATCTTTGAAGTGAATGAAACAAACTGATTCCTTCCGCAAAATGATTCGTTCGTTTGAGTTGCTACAGAGCTACAGAGAAGCTTTTGGCGAACGAAGAACCTAAAGAACTGGTGGAAACGGTTCAGAACTGTTTCTGCCAGTTATCAGAATCAGAATCAGCTTTATTGGCCAGGTATGTGTACATACTAGGAATTTGACTCTGGTATTATCTCGCTCTCAATGTACATACGTGAAGTAGGCAAACAATGTTTTTATGATACAATGTTTTCATGATTTTTTTGTTCCTTCGTTTTATTTTTTTTTATTCGACAGGGACATTCTTTCTTTACGTGATTTCAAACGTTTGCTTGTTTGTCGTCCCGTGTTTGTCTTTGTCTACACATTAAAAAAAAAACATTCTCACCCAGGGTGAACCGTCTTTTTTATGTAGGCTAGCTGAGTAGAAATAAAATATAGTGAGAGATACGTTATGAATTCCGATTCTTGTTTCAATATAATGCCAAAATATAAAGTCTTTGGAAAATAACCTTTTTAAGGAC
>JAVQJL010058470.1:0-16335 GCA_036024295.1 Nannoperca obscura | reverse complement strand
TTTAAAGTTAAGACTAGTTTAAAGTCATCTTCATTGAAAAGTACAGTGCTTTTCCTTCAAAAATAAGGACATTTCAATGTGACCCCAAACTTTTGAACGGTAGTGTATATTTTTTTTTTAAATGGTCAACGGCATTCAAACATAATTAATATGGAACTCATACTCTTGAGAGGCAGCCCTGCAGGTTTTATCCAATTTCTATCAACGGCAGCTTGTTGATTTAACTTGTTGTTTCAGGCAAACAAGTCAGAAAGGAATGTCTGCCTTTCTCCATTTAAACTGACCTTCAGCAGAATTTTTCCTTTCCTCTCCTCTCTCCTTCTAATGCAAATAACCACTTGAAAAGCACAGGGCTTTGCACTTTTCCCCGCGATCTGTTTGCCTTTGCAACATGAGCTCTGTAGCAACATGAGATATATATCAGGCTTTAATTGATTTTTGTTTTGCAAGATAAAGTAATTCGGTGCAATTGTTTCAGTTTGGCGGTGTATTTGCACTCGATCCCAT
The DNA here is from genome assembly GCA_036024295.1 of Nannoperca obscura. Taxonomy (NCBI): domain Eukaryota; kingdom Metazoa; phylum Chordata; class Actinopteri; order Centrarchiformes; family Percichthyidae; genus Nannoperca; species Nannoperca obscura. The sequence goes on along the minus strand of JAVQJL010058470.1, from coordinate 15,828 downwards.
ATGCTGTTCATTAATTTGCAGCTTGTGGGTGATTTATCAACCTATTACACTTGGGCCTGTGCCCTCGACACACACACACACACACACACACACACACACACACACAGTTTGTTCCCCCTGGTATCTTGAGGAGGCATACATGTGGCACCGCTTTGGTGGCTGGTGCTGTAATGGCTGTGCTAAAGGGCTGGGAGCGAGCCAGGCCCTGTCTGACTGCAGATGGATGGACCCATGGGCTGTGTGCGCGCACACGCACACACACACACGCACGCACGCGCACACTGGCTGCTTGTTCTGGCCCAGCCCAGCCTGGACTGGACTGGACTGGCTCGGCCTACTTGTGAGGGCTAAGTGGGGCAACCAGGACAGGACTAAATCAAAATGCTAAAACCACAAGATTAAAATCACCAGTGATTACTTACAATAAAATATGTGCACCTATGTTTGTGCTGCATTCATGAATAACCTGTGAATGTGCACTAATGAATGCATGAATAAGCGTTTCAGGATGCAATCCAGAGAACTTAAAGAGCATAAAATCTCTGGCTTCTTGAGGAATGCAAAACAAAAATCAATATGGTATAAACAGAGTAGAAAATACTAAGGCCAAAGTTGGTCAAAGTTTTTTTTTTTTTTGCTTTATGCGTCACATTTTTTGGGCTTAGACACAATTTGAGAAATAATTTGGTGAAATTGGATGATGCAGCTCGATAACAGGACTGCAGTCTTGATATCACGTAACCCTCATAGTGTTTCTCAGTACATTTCATCACCGGTGACATATGCGGTGTTATATTGTGCTAACTGCTGTGCTAAATCCCGTGCTGTTGCTTGTGAGAAGGAGCTGTTAAAGGGAGGGCGGGGGGAAAAAACATTTCTGTTGCTTTGGAGAGCCAGCTAAAGAGATTGTTTGTTGGTTTTTGTAATTTTTTTTACAAGAAGCAGTTACAAAATTACAAACCGAACAATAAAAGCGTCTCTGGCAGTGACTTTCACGAGTTTTTTCACGTTTCACAATGTGACATACGGTGGATTTTCGAGGGAGTGCAACACAGCAGACGTGTTTTGTTGGATTGGATGTCAATGTTGACTGCCAAATGTCTGTAACAATTTTGTTAAAAAAATCAAGGCACCAAAAAAGCGAATATCATATGACTGAAATGGCAAGCAGTCGCTGTATTATTGATTTTAGCCTGAAAGGCCTCAAGGCTCGCCTTCTGAGTCAGCTGATCTCTCCACAGCTGCTCCGCTCCTCTACCCCGCAGCATTTAACAGCCACCAGAAGCCACTTCTTTCTTTTTATTTAAAGATGTTTTTCAGGCATTTCCTGGAGAGGGACAGCTGAAGAGAGACAGGGAGGGGGCGAGAAGGAGAGAGGGAGTAGCAAGGTGCTCGGGCTGGAGTTGAACTCCGGTTGCTGCGGAGATCCGGGCATCCCTCAGAAATCACTTTCTTTTAAAGCAAGAAATTCCAGAGGAGAGTCTTTCACAGCAACAAAACTGTTCCACTGAAATGTTTTGTGGGTGGGTGTGAACTAATTGGATTGTATAGATGTTTCTTAAAACAAAGAAGAACCCAGCAGTGACGCTGGCACCTTGATTTAATTTTTTTACATTCTAAAGGAAATAATTTCTTCCTACACTTTTTTTCAAGTCTCTCTCCCTCTTTCTAATTAAGTGTTCTTATGCCACTTTAAGAGGTTTAAGCTGTGATATTCTCAAGTAAACCGTATAGTTTCTTTACAAAAGCGTCATTTTTTGAGCACAAGCTGTCTTTTCTTTCTTCCACACTGAACAACTGAACAAATAACTGCTCGAGATGCCTGTGCATTCATGAGAGCTATTTCGAGGTATTTTTCTGGAGATCAGAGCACGTCTCAAACTGTATACACAGCGTCCACCACGAGTGCACGTGCAGTCTTGAGCAAGGCACTATACAGGCGCCAGACTGTCAGCCAGCGCTCTGATATCTCTGAAGAAATAGCATGTGAGGTTTTTCACGGTTCCAATTAATGCAGCAGTATGCAAAGATATTTTAGACCCGACAACTTGGCCGGGCTACGGTTTAACTCGTTTATCTTTTTATTTTATCTTGATTGAATGTATTTGTTAAACTAGACTCAATCTGGGCCTGAGATCATTTGACTTGTCTTAATTCAGAACAAAACGCAGAGATCCATTAGTAAAAGAACGCAGATGTAAAAAGCGTTTGAATGTAAACCAACAACAACAGTGTTTTTGCGTCCTCTTCAGGACTGGAGGTCGATAATTTAACTCCAACTCATACTGAATTAAAGTAGGTGAGGTTCCACTATCCTCACTGACGAGTGAACATTAAGATAAAGTGTGTCATTTCAATCCACGTACGTTTTTTTCTTTTTGCATCAGTACAAGGAAACTGTGCTCGAGAGCAACCTAACTAAGAAAAGTTACGGTGTTTTAACCCCTGAACTGTGTGGTGCTTGACACATATTCAATCCCTTGGGCATACTGGTTCTGACTTACGTCATCTGACATAATTTGCTCACTATCTTGCTTTCCCATACACTCTTCTCCCTTTAAAAACCAACCAGGTTATGGTGACCTCTACATCCTTTTTCAATGCTGCCCAATTCATGCAACCTCTTACCCAGTTCACAACTGATGTGCAAGAAAAAAAAGATGACAATCGAGACAGAGCACTGGCGTGAACACTACGCTGTGTGAGATCATACAGTCAGGCTGCATGGTACGAAACCGTGGTCAGGTTAACCTGGACTCTGAATCAGCTGCAAGTCGACTGCAGGGACAAGTTCACTCGCATCCAAGTGAAGGGCTTCATCTTATACGAGTACATTCTTTGTATATTGTGAGAGTATATAAAGTTATTATTATATAAAGTACATATAGATAAACTAACATGCACTCACCGGCCACTTTATTAGGTACACCTTGCTAGTACCGGGTTGGACCCCCTTTTGCCTCCAGAACTGCCTTAATTCTTAGTGGCATAGATGCAACAAGGTGCTGGAAACGTTCCTCAGAGACTTTGGTTCCACATTGACATGATGACAGATTTGTCGATTGCACATCCATGATGCAAATCTTCTGTTCCACCATTGAGATTGAGATCTGGTGACTGTGGAGACCATTTGAACTCATTGTCATGTTCAAGAAACCAGTTTCAGATGCCAGCACTTAGAGTGGCGAGTGGCTGGACATTTCAACCAAGCCGTTGCTTTTGGTCGACTACTTCAAGTCCTCTGCTCACTCACACAGGTTGGTGGGCATTTGGCAAATCAAATGGAAATTGCAGGCTGTGATCATGACTTCCTTATTAACTCAGTAATACAGCTCGCCTTCATCGCCGAGCTGCTGGACAAAGAGCGAGACCCCCCTCTGTGCCACCTTAAAAACCCAGCCAATCCAATTCACACGGCCACACAAACAAAACACCATAAATCCATAAAAGCAAAGAGACCTCTAAGCCCAGAGTGCTTTTATTCCTTTTTGTGCAAAGTAGTAGTTTAATCAATTTTAATTAATTTTATGCAAGTATTTCCACCTAATGAGCTATAACGTGCAAAACCACTACCTTTTTCCCCTTTTAAAGGAATCAATATTTCCACTAAAGACTTTTCATTAGCCAACGTTCACAATGGCCTTGCCCTACTTTTTAAAAAGGTTGTAATGATGGATATTGTCAGTGAAGCTTATCTTATGCCCAAATACAGATTCCTGAGCTGGAAAACACTTCCTGTTTCCTGTAAGAGCCTTACGTTCAGCTACTGCTGCATTATACAGAGCGTGCACGCGCACACGCGCACACGCACACACACACACACACACAGAGACACAGACTCAGGAACAGTATGCAGATGAAATCATAGTTGACATTAATAGGTAAACACAGCAAAGTAAATAAACTCCATTAAAAAAGTGACACGTTTAATTTGGCTGAGCTTTTTGCCTTATCGGCTGTGTTTTTGTGTCGAGAGAGGGAGCCAGTGAAGGGATGCGAGGAGAGAGAGAGAGAGAGAGTGCTGCAGGTAATTATACTCCTTATACACTTGTATTCTGGGGGTCAGCCCGAGTCCCTCCCCTTTGTTTTACAATCAATAGCCTCGGAGGGGGAGGTGAGAGCGAGCGTCAGAGACAGGGAGGAAGCAAAAGGAAGAGACGGAGCGAGAAAGTTGGTGGGTCCTTATATTTAGCGTTAATCATTTAACAGCGAGGGAGCGTGGGCAGGTGGGAGAGCAAAACCACAGTATAACAGAAACACTTAAGTAGTCAGATGCAACAGGGAAATATCTGGTGGCATTAACAGGCCCCTGCAGGAAAATCAGGGACTATACCCTGCGAGCGGATTGGTTGGACGAGGAGGCGCAATAAAAAAGAGCTGAAGAGGCTGGAGAGAGAGGAATAATCACTTTTACTTAATCCAGCGATCTGTGGGGAAAGAAACAGCAGTGGCTTTACTGTCGCCATCTAGCAAGATAACTTAGTGAGTTTATGTGACAGGAGAATGGCGCCAGACCCGGCAATAAAAAAAAGGGAAAAAAAGAAGCAGAGCAGGAAAGAAAGTGCATCACTATTCCTCCTCTAACCTGTTAGACAGACCATCCTTTATATTTTAACAATCTCCAACCTGAGCGCTGAATCTGCAGCTGCACCCTGAGCAGCAACCACAGCGGGAAGTTAGATGGACCTATCCCCTACCCAAAATAAGCGCCTCGCTATATAACCTTCTATAAATGCAATATTGCAGAATCTTGCTGAGTGGCCCCAAATATTTGAATTTGCAGTGGCTTTTCTTTAAAAATAGTGTTTTAGAGAAATATGTTGGTAGCCATTAACCTTTGCTAGCCAAAACTGCTTCTTTCATTTTCCCCCCCCTGGATCCCGTCTCTAAGGTAACCCTGGGGCTTGTAACCATGCTGTCTAGCAGTGCCACCCAGCACCACGAACTGAATGGTACTTTGTAGGGCTGCAATTCATTTTCATCTTCAATTTTTTTGCCAATAATTTTCAATTGATTAATTAATGGTTTCGGTTTATAAGAATGGCAGTTGTTGCAGTCCACAGCGTGAATTCAATTTGCCGTCAGAAAGCAAAGAAACCTAACCTCACCCTAACCAGCGAATATTCACATTTGTGAAGCTGATACCAGTGAACTTGTTTAACCGTAAAAACAGTCAAAATCCAGGTTGTTTTATTAGATTCGAAATGGTTCACTTTTATTAACTGTAAAAATTGAGAGGCTGTGATGGACCTCTAGATAGCCTGGGGGCAAGCACAGCCTGAGAAGACGAGTTCTGGGGAGACAAAGTCATGTCTAAAGTAGTAGAATGATGCTTCATTTCCATTTGACTTCAGCTCATAAAAAGTGATTCTGAATAAGATTATTTTAATGTGTAGACTGAGAGTTCTGCTGTCTAACCCGAATCCAACAGATCACGACAAAGTATCGGGTTCGGGAGTTCAGGTCTTTCTGTTAGCGAAAGCTTCAGGCTGGGGTTGGGTTGGGGTTGTTTTAGTTTTCAGAACTTCCTGTCTTTCTCTCCGAGAGTTTGACCTTTTCTTGTGGAGAAGATGCCGACCTTCTGCAAACATTCCGAAATTGGGTCGAATTTTGCGTTAAATAGTGCAATTTGCCAGATTTCAGAGGACTCCTGGAGGGTCTAATATACGGTCAAGCAATGTAAACTATTTATGAAGCACTTGTAATATACAAGTTGATAACAGAGAGCCCACAGGACACAAACAGATTAAAAGCAGCACGCCACACTGTGTTTGTTTGTGCACATCCACAAGTGTATGAATGGATAAAGGACCCCACTCTCAGCAGTGCCTCCGCATGGAACCAAGATAGAAACCCATTGTTTCCGTCTCAGCTGAAATAGGAATCTGTCTTGGTGTGCATTCTCGTCCTCAGCCTCAGAAACGGAGAGATAAGGAGGGGACGCTATTGCAGTAATGCCAGTCTTCAGCCAAATGGATAAACCCGGATGGGAGGCTTTTCTCCGGCGATAAGGATGTTACCGCCGCAGATCTGTGGGAGACAAGAGTCGGTTATCTAAAAGCCGGGGAGAATGGGGCCCCGCTCGTGTGACCACGGCTTCACGACGTGGAACACGGTGGACTGATGCAGCACTTTTCAAAAGATCTGAACGGTATCACAGTAACGGCTGGCCCGGGGCATCTTTTATTCTGGCCGTCTTCGCGATTGACGGGGTCGCTTGGTTTAAAATGCTGTCTCTTTATGCAGACGCTGACAGCTAATGTCACCGCGGAGACCGCTCACATGCCTCGCAACGAAAGCCCAGTTCTATTTCAGGCGCCGTGCTGCCATTTGTGGATGTGATTAGGCCTTGATGCATGAGGGGTGGGAAAAGTTTTACCTCTTATGCAACCAGGAGTTGCCACGCCACCTCGCCCCCACCCCCCTTGAACAGAGCGGGGTGTGGCGGTTCTGACAAGCCCGCCACAAATCATTGTTTTGTTTCATCTCATCAGTGCTTTGAAGCGTGAGGCGCCAGCGGGGGGAAGTGCGATTATTCAGCTAAATTCTGCAAGGGAAATTACAGCTCTGTGGCAGCAGCAGGTGCATCTACAATCACCCCCGCCCCACCCCCCGCTTTCCCCATTCGCAGGCATAAGCAGGCACGCTAACGTGGACACATATGCCTCAACACACACACACACACACACACACACACACACACACACACCTGTACATAAAGTACATGCACATGGATCAGAACAGGCTGGAGCAGTCACACCTGCTCACCCCCCCCCCCCCAGTTTCACATGCAGCGCGATCACCCGGCGACACAGATCCACACATGATCTCGCCACAATGCTGCAAGCGGGGCGGGCGGGAGCTGCTCCAGAAGAGGTAATTCTGTTTCACACACGCAAACACATATGGAACTGTAGAACATGATCCACCTGTCTACATCTCAACTCAAGTCTTTTTTACACTCAGTATGTTTGTTTTACTACTTCCGTCAAAAAACTGATTGTCTGGATATTTGAGGCCAATACTTGGAGTCTTCTCTCGAGACACAAAAAGCTTCATACAACTTTTTTTCCAGATACGCAGTGTCCACTCCCACACTTTGATGTGTAAACTCAGCAACGTTCCCCTTTAACTGTCCCAAAACATGACGGGGAACATGTCTCTGTCCAAAAGAAGCATTCATTTATATATCAATCCTGCGCCAAAATGCACATCCGAAATCTAATTTAAACTCTCAGCAAAGAGAACAGTCCCACGCTGTTTTCGCTCGCAGCTTGAATTCGCTCCGGCTACAGTGGAAGCGACAGTTAGCCTATTTACTTTTATTCTGGACTTTTGCTAATTATCTTAACTACACAAGTAATTATCTTTCACATCAAAGGGCCTCGCTCTGAGCCCTGCTGGTCCACCCCCAACCAACCAACCACCCACCCAACCACCCCCCCCGACACACACACACACACACACCACCACATATCCGGAGCCAGCTGAATCATGACATTAACAGATAATTAGACGATCGCCTGGCTGCGTTTGATGGGAGCACGTGTGAGGAGCAGCAGTCGACGAGTCGAGTTAGTGAATCCGGAGAGATATTATGCACAGATTTAACAGCCGCTATCAGGTGTTAAGCTGCAGACTGGGTGGAAGCCTATATAGTTTGTTATGGATTATCAGTAAATAAATGACACCCCCCAAGGGTCCGTTGATGAAGTATTGTCGTTTTTGGCTTCGTCCGTGCTGAGCAGCTCTTTCATCTCACCCATTAGGGGCGCTCCTTCTGATCACGGTCATCTCTGACCAATGGCCGACGTCGCTGCCGGCTTCATTGCTGCCCAAAAGCCACGACTTAGTGGCACGACCCGGCGCCTCTCAATGTACAGCACATATTTGCATGCGTGCGCCTTAATTCACTCTGTCTGCTCCATTCACCAATGCCTCTGGGCTCCCGTTTCTTCAAACAGACAACAATCAGGTCATTTGGCATCAGGCGTGAATCCTTCATTAACAATCTAATGATAATCTCTGCAGAAACATGTGACTGTAGGAGAACAATTTACATGAACTGCATTTAAATTCCTTTGAAGTTGTTTGTTTTGCTCACCTTGGAAACACACTATTTCTACTTCTCCTCTGTGGTAAGAAGTAAACGCACCCCATAAATATGCATCTACCTAGGGCCCGTGCTATTCTGGCCCAGTGTTTTGAACACAGCCACTGGAGATTGGGCCTATCAGGGATCCGCCGAGAGAGAGACAGAGAGAGAGACAGAGAGAGAGACAGAGAGAGAGACAGAGAGAGGGAGATAAGGAGCAGGAGAGAGGGAAGTAAAAAGGAGGAGGGAGCTGGAAGTGAGCGGTGGAAGGAAATATTTTCCTGTGTGTTCAAAAATGAAAAAGTGGACGGTTTGTGTGATGTTTAATGCAGGAGGACCGGGGCAGGGTTCAGAGTGTGTTTCCTTTACGAGTCACCTCACACACCTCCAAACTTTCAGTCACAAATAAGATGATTCTCAGCTGCATTTTTAAGAGGTTTTGTGCATGTAGGGAACTTGGAGGTTTTTTTTGACGCAAATTCCGGGTTTGACCTCTTCAACCCCACTGATTCACCTTTATTCACGTAGGTCCCTAAAAACAAACCCAATTTTGGTTTAAACCATCCATCCAGCCACAAAACGTTATATTGTATTCTAGTGGAGATCCCAAAGTCTCCAAAGACACCAGATCTGTCAGGCTGAATTTGGAGGCAATGCACAAGACATAAAGAATATTACCAGCCCGAAACAGCATGGACTCTTGGGTTTGAATATATCAGATTTAAACAACATATAACTTCAACGAAGTGCCCGAACAAGCTGATATTCAATATATATATATTTCAGAGAGACTATAAAAGGATTTTGCCAACCTCAAAGCTACTTAAGGGGAAATATGAGGGGAGTACATGATTTTTTTAAGTTAATCTACCAATTGTTTAGTCTAAAATTATCCAAAATTTCCAAGGTGATGAGACTAGTCGTGTTGTCCGACTAAAACCCAAAGATATTTAGTATCAGATGATATACAACAAAGAAAAACTGCAAATTCTCCTATTTGGGAAGCTGAAACTAGAGATTGTGTAACTCTTTTTTTTACTATATTTCCATCTCTGCTTTGGGTTTGTTGTCAGAAAACCAACAATGGCTCTGGAGCACAATAAAAGCCGCCTCATGACTTGAATTACTCTGGCGAGAAAAGTCAAAAATGCCAAGAACCTCTACGAAAAGGATCATCCCCCCCCCCCTCTTTCTTATCACCAAAATCTTGGGAGGTGCAGGAAACGTTATCAGGAATTAGTTGCCAGGTCTGACACCAGTGTGCAACCCAGCCAGTTCTTGCTGTCACCTCCTGACGTGGGAGCCCGAGAACTGCTGCTGGGCGCAAGTTCATAATAATCACATGCATAAATATGGAATGTGCAAATTTACAGCGACGGACCTGTGTGCCTGCCTGCTGCTGAATGGGTGCGGGAGAGTGTATCTGTACGGGAACGTGACATTTTCCTCCCTGAAACCCTGGTGACGCCTCTGTGTAAGGGGGGGGTTGGATTGTACATCCCCTGTCTCACACACACACACACACACACCAGTTAACTGGTGAGCTCTGCAGGCTTGCAGAACTTAAAACCCCTTCACCTGCATGTTATTGCAGCCCGCGGCAGCCTGCTCCACCACTCTAATGAGCCCGCCTCAACTCAGTCAAAGTCATCTGATGACACTGATGCGGGGAGATTGATATTCACGCTTGACTCGCCGTCCTCTCCACTTGACTGCCGTGTTTACCTCCCCACACAATTAGTATCTGGAGAAGACAGACAGACACAAAGAGAGGAGAGAGGGATGGAGTCAGACTCTGCTGTGAGTTTGCGCGCGACTGCATTAGCGCCAATTGGTTAGAAAGATGGGAGATGCCTTTCACCGTGGCTTGAAGGTGGTTTTCTATATCACAAGGGCCATTAGTGGCTCATTTAATCCCCGTAAGGCTACTTTACCTCTCTGAATGTGAGTGGCTTGAAGTAACAAAAGCTGAATTGGCTTAAGTAAAATGCATATTTCAACAGTTTTCCGTCCACATTTGCATCCGAGACGTTTCTCGCTTCGGCCTTTTAAAGGATGCACTTGTGTGATCGAACCCACAGGGGCGAACTCCACAAGCGTGACGGCGCAGGTTCGACTCCCGCCCACACGGCACCGTTTACGTCCCTGCCCCTCCATCTCTGTTAGCTAAGGTTCATCTCAATGTTAACATAGGAAACGAGCAATAAATAACTAAATAGGAGCCCGCCAAAAAAAAAAAAAGAAAGAAAGGAAAATGTAGAGGTAGAAGGGAGACGGCCAGTGATTGGCATTAGCAGACTTTCAGCTGAGCTCGAGGAGAAAGAGTGGGGGGGGCAAACCAGCAGCCATGTCTTTATACTGATTTAGCATTAATTGGCATTCTCTCTAATCGCTGCATTCACCATTTAAACTCAATGATGAAACCGGTTTATATGCTGAATACTGAGAGAGAGTGGGAATGAGTTGAGCTGAGCTGAGCAGGTGGACACTAAGGTGTCCAAGGGTGTGTTAGATGGCGTCTTGGCAAAATGGAAGGAGGTTTTGTGTGGAGCCACAGCGCCGCTCTGTGGACAGACTGAGAATGACCGCCTCTTTCTGGTATCTCAGTTAGTTTGAGCAGGAGGGATTCTGGCTGTATTTATATTTATTTTCTTACTTTATACTTCTATCGCACTACATTTCAGAAGAAAATATTGTACTTTTTACTTCACTACATCTATTTTACTTGTTACTTTAGTTACTAGCCTGTTTGAGACCAGAAGAGGTCAAATGATTCAACATAAAGAAGAATATTATATCATATAAATATTAGAGAAATGTCTCTACCAAATGCAAATTTTTGTAGCAGAACTTTTGTTTTTCTTCTTTACTACACTTTCATTACACATTACTACATTATCATTTCATGACCCCTCAGATTGACCTTGTCAGGATTTGGAAGCAGCCCAAACGGGACTAATCAACCTATATATAGATCTCAAGAACTATAAATCCTTTGGGTTAGATGTGTACACTTTGAGAGAGGTGAGGCTAGTGGCTATGCTTTAAATGTATAAAATGTGTTAAAGCTGTGCGACAATGAGCAGCAAAGTTGTTTTTTTTCTGGCCTAGAAGAACCACTGCTCCACACTCTTGTTGATCACATGACACACTAAAGTGTATAAACAGTCACTTTTGACTTAAAGGCGGGCTAGGCAGTTTTCTTTTGACATCATTAGGCAAACATGCCATATTAACCGTGCAGCACATTGTAATACAAGGGTCTAAGAGCAGCCCATACGAGTGCATTAAAATGGGCTGAGCTACAAATGCAGATGCACGTCAGTGGTGTTCAGTGGTGGAAAATCCCGCTCAAACTCCTGCAACTTGTGATAGATTTCCAACACCTCCTTTGCCTGCAGCATAGTACAAAACCACACAGAGCTTCAGGCTCATTACGTTCTATGCCATGGCGCTCGTAACGCATGATGACAAATAGTAGGGAATAACTTTTGACGGGGGACAGTGTGTGTGCGGTGTACCAGCTTCTCTCCCCACCGCCGCAGCTGCCTCTGAAGCCTGGGGCGCTCTGCTCTGCGGCCGCGAAGGGCTGGAGGGGCGTCTTTGAGAAGAGAAGAGAAGAGAAGAGGGTCCTGGTGAGGCTCACGCTGAGGAGAGCGAGTCCTACCTGGGATACGGTTTCCCAGGGCAACCGACTCACTGCTGCCGGTCGAAGTTTGGTGGGAGGGGCTTAGCGGAGCAGAGAGAGAGAAAAGGAAGGTGTAGGATAGGTTGTACAGATTTTGCCCACCACAGCTTTAAATTGCTCCACAATTGGAACACTTGTCGAGACACAGATTACAACTTTGAAAGCCTGCAGTCTTGTGCATTTATGTTAGAGCAGTTTACTTTCAAAGATGAGTAGGTTTGAATCGCATTCCTCTTAGGCTTCTATTATAAAATGGCAGTCTTCAAAAGTTTTTTCTAATCATGACTAGTTAGATTTCTATAATTTGAAAAGGATAATGGCTGTCTGCCAGCACTCACACAATCATTTGGAAATCCTATTTGAGACTTCTAAAGTACGGAGGTGCTCTGACCACTGAATAGCACATGCAAAGTGTCCTGGCAGCCTGGAAAGATCACGTTTAGTCCGTGCAGTACAGCAACATGTTCTGTCACAGTCCATAAGCTGACCTTTCTCTGCACCCCATATTACATAGCTGGCAACCTATAGGCCACAATTTGCAATTTAAGTGGACGATCATCTGCAGAGTAGATGAGTTGGAAACAGTGCCACATGGCAAGTAGGAGGTTAAATTAGTGACCGCCTTCTGTCAACCAAGAAGGAAGCCTTTTGAGTGGCATTTAGGAAAATGTCCCTCTTGTTCCCCAGGTAAGGCAGAAAAAAAGGTAAAAGTACTTGTTTTTGGGTTTATGAATGCTTGGAACATTCATTTGAAATGAAATAGGTTGAATTAATCACATTTTTAATACTGCACTATGCCGCCGAGACACTGCTGTCTCTGAAAAAGGAAAGGCCCGTATGTTTATATTTGTATATTTTATTTTTTGCTTTGCTACAAAAAAAGTCCCAGCAATATTTCATATGTCCTGATTAAAAAAAACTACTACAGTTAAGTACAAAATGAAATATACCAAAACCACCCAATGCTACCCAGAAAGAAAGAGGCAAGAGTATAAAATGAAATGTCTGGAAGTCTACAACTACAAAGAAAGTTACAAAAGGTTACTTAAAAGGAAGGCAAGTATCCACCACAAAATGTGCCACTTTACCACAATCAGTTTGCACGTCTTTCCTTGACTATAAAGTAATGCAAATACTTTACAATAAGTTAACGCAGGCACATCTCCCTACAACTACAGCGAAACCAAGTAACAGTCAAATGTATCACGTAAAAAATACACTTTACTTTTTTTGTCTTTTTTTTTGGCAACACATCACACAGAAAATGAATCGGCAAAAAACTTCTGGGTAGCAACATTTTTGGTTTCTTGAGAATATATACGTTCTGTGTCCACAACATCAGACTGCCTGTATGAGCTTCAGAGACTTACATACTGTATTACTCTGTATTCAAATCATATAAATATATATGAACAAAAAATATACCAAAACTTTTTTTTTATACAAAAAGGGATTAATGCCAAATGGAAGCTTATGATTATAAACTTCAATAAATTAAAAAAAGGGAATACTTTCATACTTTTCAGAAACATGACACTTTAGCCCTAATTTCCTTAATACTAAGGCTTCTGCAATTTTCTTTTTATTCTTCTTGATCATACAGCACTGTCAAAATAGCACTCAGTCCTTAGTGCCAATGCATCAAGTATAAATACTACGAAAACTCCTGTACAGTACCCAATATGTCAAAACTACAAAATAAGTTAGTGTCAGGCAACTGTACAGATTATTTACAGTTTAAATACAAAAGGAAGAATTTGTAAATGGAGATGACCGGTATGTAAATATGACGTTGACATAAACGAAAGCTTTGGCTACAAGGGATTCAACTCAGCTGAAAAGCCTTCATGTAGGCAGGAAATGTGTATATTTGTCCACTTTAGCTAATTAAACCAGCTACTAGATGCCTCTTTTTTTAAACAGCTTGTAACAGAAAGGATGATTGGCTACCTGCCAAAATAACGCACCAAGTTGACAAACGTATCAGCCGCGGCCAAAATCTAACAGTTGGTGTTTAGAGCTTGTCTTACTACAAAGTCCCGACACCACAGACACATTTGGTAAAGCTACCAAAACGTACGAAATCAAACCCCTAACCTACAACGTTTTTCACCTTGATATAATGAATGACTGGTGGAGTGAGTGATGTGGGGGGGGGGGTCTCTAAGCCCAGTTACAAGCCCGGAGGTGGAGAGGATAGATTCAGACACATTCATTTCAGCAGCAGCCGTATCCCATCGGCACATGGTAGGAGGATGTGCGAGAAGGAATGGATGAGGAAGAGACACCACCTGTTACAGCAGGTGCCCAGTAAACATTTGAGTCTCCTGCACAGGCAGAGAGAGAGGGGGAGGGGGGGGAGGTATTTGGTACAGGAGAGGTACAAGTTTGCTTGTGTGTGTGTGTGTGTGTGCACGTGCGTGCGTGTGAGAGAGGGGAGAGAGTCAGCGAACGTCATCAGTCCACGTCGCTCAGGTCGCTGACTGGCTCGTCCTGCACTATGCTCAGGTGGTTCATGGCGCGGCTGAAGGCGATCTGGACAGCCTTGCGAATGCTGGACGTGCGTCCTTCCATCATTTTGATTTTGTCGATGGTCTTGTCCATTCCCAGAGGAACCATCTTGGATCTAGGAAGCCACTGCCTGGGGGGGTGGGAAAGACAGCATCTGTATCAACACCTTTCTTTCTTTTTTTTCAATTGTAAAAGTAGTACTTCCTGGGGATATAATCTCGCTTTTCACAAGGGTTTGGCGAAAGAACTACAGACAATTCACATTTTGTTCATTTGAGGTAAAAAAAAAAAAAAATCTATTACATCTATCTTGCTGACAGATTTTGCACTCAGCTTTGTTTTTGCCACAAAACTTTAAGTTTAGCATGAAACTTAACTGGAAGAAACTGCTGCAGATGAAAAATGGATTCACCATGTGGAGGACAAATCTGATGTATGACTTTAAAGTGCCCTTTCAAATGGTGATCAGATCTACAGGATATGAGATTATCCTTTGTTTAGATCTGTGTTTCCTGTAACACATGGTAAACCTAGGAGAAGTATCATATACCTGTCGATTTATTCAGATGTGCCTACTTCAAAGGAAACCATATGGGGAGGAAATGTTAATTTCTGTGCTTTCTATGCTCAAATACAAGGCGACCAGAGGCCTCAGTACCCTTCTGTTGTAAGACACCCTTTGTATAGCCTTTGTACTATACTACTTATGCATATAAATGATTAAATGTGTGCCAAGAAGAAGAACTAAGAAGTGTTTAATCAGCTGATTGGTGGTAAAGGAAAAATATAAAAGATAATTATTTTTATTTAATTAATTTAAATTATTTAACAAATGATATTTGTTTGTGTATTCAGTTACATTTCTGACTTGTGTGATAACCTTTCAGTACATACTGTGGAATATTCTTTCCTGGTAGATAAAGCAAATACAAAGCCAGTTACAAGACTGAAAAACATTTTCCCAGTGGGGGTCCAGGTGAAATGTTCAAACGCCTCTTGAGGCCATTTGTCGTCTCTTGACAGTTGATGTCGCGCAGCCACAAGAGAAAAATGACCAGCTGACGGGCAGGTTGACAGGTTTACCCTTGTAGGAGCCGGCGTCAGCTTAAATCATCCCTGCGGATGGCGGCACTCACCAGCTGCGCTTGTTGTCGAAGAAGAGGACGAGGTAGAGTTTCTCTTCGGCTTTGTACTGCATCTGTTCTCCAACGCGGAGCACGTCCATGGGGGGCATGGGGATGGACACCCCATTGTGCTGGCAGGCCACGCGCGGCATGTGGGGGTCGATGATCTACACAGGCATGAGAGGTGGTGGGGGGGGGGGGTTACACACATAAATGCTCAGGAACACAAACACATGGCAAACACCCCCCCCAGACATCATATATATACACATACATACATACATATACATACACACACACACACACATATATGTATACACACACACACACACACACACACACACACACACACACACACACACACACACACACACACACACACACACACACACACACACACACACACACAC
>JAVQJL010058465.1:0-14074 GCA_036024295.1 Nannoperca obscura | reverse complement strand
ACCAGTCTCAGTGTTTTAGAGCCCACCGCCCTGTGTTTATATGTCTTTCTTTGTCTGACAAAAAACATATATATATATATATATATATATATATATATATATATATATATATGTATGATTTACTATTGTATAAAGAAAAGCAGCAAATCCTCACATTTGTGAACAAAACTAGCACCAGATCCTAATGCATCTGCAGGGGGTTGATCAACTTGTTGATTGATCGTAATAAGAGTCCTCACCCACAGGTATTTCAGCTAACTCAAAATACCCCAAATCTCCAAACCATTCACTTCACAGTGATGAGGGACGTGTTTTGAACCGGTGATGTTTCCTCTACAAAAGCTAAAACGTCTTATTCTCAAGCCAAATAATGAGTAATCAGCATGGTGGAATGTTACTTCTTAGCAAGGTGTTACTGATTGATTTCTAATCTATCAGCAAAGTCTCTTTCTATTTACTAGCTTACTGTTCTCTCCTGGGGAATAGTGACTTCATCATCTGTGTAAATTACAGGCTACTAAAACTCAGGCTGAAAGGGAACTGTGAGGGATGGGGACTGTGTAGGAGGAGGCAGCTTCCACTTGTGTTATTGTATTTCATGCTGGTTGCCAGTAGAGGTCACAGATATCTTAATACACCTTTAAACAACTGTAGTTTAATGTTGTTAGAAAGCTGTCAAAACCCTGAATTCAAGAACATACAGAAAAGAAAAAGAAAATATATGTTCATTTTTGAAGATACAGTATCTACTTGTAACTTATTGTAACTGTTTTCTCAAAAGTCAGTAGTTGAGGTTGTCTCACAGCTGCAGGGCCCTAAAACAGTGCGACTGTGGACTGTTTCTGCATGATCTTGTTATTATGCCTGAGCTTCGGCAACTATTTGAGGGTCACTCTGTCACTTTGAGTTATGCTTGGCATCTGGAATCCAGCCAGCAAAAGTACAATGCATCCTCTCAGTCACTTAGCTTTATATAGAGACACTGTAACTGAGCCAGTCAAGCCCATACAGTTTCACTGCTGTGGGACAGAAACACACTGTGTCTGCAAAATTCTCTTAAGGACTGAAGGACAATTTGTCTCATGCTAATTTTGAGTGGGTGGATTTTAAAACATGAATATGCAGAGTTTTTTCTTTGGTAAACTGTAATTGGTAATTTACTTTTTGGAGTGTTGGCTAAAGGGCACAAACTTCCTCTAAGGTTAGATATACACAGTCAAAAGTGTGTCAGTTGTTTTATTTTAGTGAACATCATATCAGCTTCATAAATTATTCTCAAAACTGACTTCCCTTTCAGCACAGCTGAGTTCAAGTAGATGGGACACAATTTGCAGGTCTTTCACAAGTGGAGAGAGTAAAAGTCGATTGTGTGATGAACAGAGGAACGAGCAATGGACTAAGTGCAATGATGGCACAGTTGCCTGCCTTCCAGTTAACATAGGAATACAGGAGAATAAAAGCATCTTGAAGTCTAAAATTCTCCTTCACATAGCATACTGCTGAACAAATTCTAGTTGTTCAATGTGAGCATGACGAATTCAAATTTATAATTTTCAAAACAAACTCTACATATCTCTTTCTACGCAATCCAAGCCTGAAACAGAAAAAGTAATCAATCGCAGTTATGTAATTTTTCTTTGACAGTGGCAATGTGTACCCAGAAGTGCACACAGGCTGTAAACGTTCCCTGGCTGTCACAATCCCTCCATGATTTGTCTTGAGCTCTTTAATGGCATACTTAATCATATCCTCATATCCCAGGTCACTGCCCCTTTTTCTAAATCGTGCACAGACCACAAATTGTATTCAATGGCCACTGGGAATAACTATGGTGAGAGGAGGACTCAGCGCGCCAATAACTATTACCATGTCCGGCAGCGATATGAAGTAATTGCCCATTCCCTCTCTTGTTTATTGCCTACCAATGGCACACTGTGGGAGCTGCAGCAAGGTCCAATTAGATCTGAAGGACATAAACAAGTCGCAAAATTCCTCTTTTATGGTCGCCTGATGGATGGTCACTAGACTCCCAACAAGAAAACAACGGTCAAGCTTTATCAGGAGTCCATTCTGTGCAGAAATGAGCAACATGAGGGTTATCAGCTCTGCTGTGGATGTCACCGTCTTTGTCTAATCAGATGAGGGGGTTTAAAGCTTGTTAACAAGCTTATGAAGCAGGGTTTTGACCTTAAGTACTGCATTAGAACCAGCAAATACCTCCTTAGTAGTATTTACTTGCTACAGCCCTGTGAGTCCGACTAAATGAGCACTATACACAAATAAGATTAGCTGCCATTATTTAGAGAGAGATAGAAATGCACATTTAAAAGTTTGACCAGTCAATGCTAAACTAAGCTGTAGATATCCAGCACAAGTGTAATGATTACTGTTTGCCAAGCCCTACCCTGTCCATTACTGTTGCTATGTCTTTCAACATTTCTGCTTAGATAGCACATAATGCAGCTTACAATAATAGTGGCCAATTTACCACTTGAAATTGTTCTTGTAAAAATAATTCAAACAATGGGTTCTTTTTAGAGAGAGGTAGACAAGATACAATAACTTTATAGTCTGTCACAATGTAACAGAAATGTTCCTTTGACAACGCGCAACAATAACACATTTTAAAACACACACACACACACACACACATAGAATGGGACTAAAGCTGTTAAAACTACAACTGACAAGAACAGTGTTTAAACAGGTCAGAGTACAGTGTCTATTTTAATCTGTTCAGTGTGATGACTGCAGAGGGAATAAAAGATGTTTTTCAAGAGCAGGCTTCTTATTTCTGGCTGGCAACCAGCCATGGATTTTGCCGGCTGAAATGACGACTGTCCCTACAGATTTCAACAACTGAAGTTAGCTGAGTAAGCTAACATAAGGTCCATGAGTTGGTTGAAAATGCTGTCTTAGGATGACTTTTTAATGTTTCCAGCTGTAAAATATGCACATGATTGCTTATTCAGAATATCATGTTATAAGACTGAAGCTAAAGCATCATGTCCCAAGCAAAATGCCGTCCTCACCAGATGATGTATAACAAAACAGCTGCAGTGTAGAGCTATAGTCCTTGTATGTTAAGGAAAGGTGTAAGATATTTTATTCTAATATAACACTGTTTGGCTGCTTAGCTTACTCACTTTGTATGTTTATTTGCAAATCATATGTTTTTGGGAAACGTAATGCTAGATCGAGTAACGAGTTTGGCTTGTTAGCCAGCATGCTAAAGATTGCAGCTTACGTTTTAGAAGACAAACACTTCTTTGCACTTTTGGAAAGGCTAGAAGAAAAGACACCACTCTCCAAACTCTTCAAATGCTCCGTATAGCTCTTACTAAAACCCCATGCACAGGTCGGCTACAGGTGCTAAGCTATGGTTGTATAATCACTGTTCTGGGAGGAGCGGTATGCCGAATGGTCATTTGCAAGACTAAGATGTGTAATAACAGGCTAGTACAAACACATCAAATAACTTGATCGCTTTCATTCTAATGGTCTGACAGTCAAACTGATCTTGGGTGGCAGTCTTCTCCACTGCTTCTTAATAGCGTAGATCGCTATTAGCAAGTATATGTGCTACTGTTCAGATCGCTCCTCTGACCAGCGCTGGATGTGTCATTGTTTGAGCTCGACTGTTGTCTGTCAGCTCATGGTCCTACTGATGCTCTTGTCATCAGCCATGCATGTCACTCCTGGTGTTCTCCCAGTGAGTAGGTGCTGATGGGATGGCAGCCTCACAGGCTCGGCTGCAGCACCAGATATGCTTCTTATCTATAATGCCCAATTATGGCAAAGAAACCAACGCTGTTTATATGCTAAGCCTGCTGGGGCAAAGACCTGGTTAGAAATGTCACACTCTCTCTCTCTTCCACGCTGACACACACTTGATGCTCTAACTGTATCTTAATGATACACATCGCAGTGTGCCTACAAATTGTTGTGCAGTGTGTAATGGCTGCAGCTGCAGGAATGCCACATCTCACGGTGATGCCTGCTGAAATGAAATATATTCCAATAATAATATGGAGATGAGGCTCTGGTCGACAAAACAGTTTCAGAAACAGATAAGAATCAATTCTGCTCAGCCTTGAGGAATCATGATAATGAATTCAGCGGCTAACCTGACAATCAGCAGTCAGCCACAGACAATAATGGCAATTTCAGATGGAGTGAGCATTCTTCTTATTTACACTGCTAGCCTAGAGTCATGCAGTGATTACATTAGCAACATGCAATGATGACATCCGATGAAGGAGCGACATATAGGCCAGTATGCAAGGCTGTATAATCAATGATGTAAAATGATTTCCATCGCCTCTCTGCACTTCGATTGTTTATCCATCTTTTAAAAAAAGGAAAACATTTTTTGAATGTTTAAAATCAGCGCTAAGGATGTAACCAAATACATTATTCAGATAACAAATAATGCTCTCTGAACAGATGCAAATAGAATAAGAATTTATGCAGTAACATGTTTTTGTTGACCTGACACCAGATTCACCTCCAGCCATAATTTGTCTCAGAAATCACACAAAAAGGTGTTATAACCTCATAACCTCAGTCAGAATCAGACTTTACTGCTAGTAGTTAATGCAGCATGACATTACATGGTTCAGATTTGCTGAAATATAAATAATGTATTAACAATAATTCAGCTATTTGGAGTTTTTACCAGATTTATTGATGCTGCACAGGTGTTATTTACACCTCATGATGCAATGTTTTAAGCCTGACACTTGCAAGTGACCAAGAGAACCGTAGACACTTATTTTAAGACTTTTGTCTCTCATTGCATACACACTTTCATTTTTTTAAATTAAGCATTATGGCACATTTTTTGTCAATAGCATACCACTGTTTTATTTGATTAATTGAGGTACGTATTTAAATACAAATGTGAGGCGGTAGATAATGGGTGGTGTAAATCAGAACAAAGATTGTTATGAAATTACAGATAGTAGCATTGCATTGCACCCCTGGTAATTAAAAATATTAGATAAAAGATGCTCTTGTATTCAGTGTTAACAATATGAATGGGGTCTTTAATTGGTTATTTTTAATGTAGCTACCTGACTACAGTTTTAAACATATGCACATATGTGTTTTAAAATGTATGAAATGAGCTGAAAGGGTAAAAGATGAACTTAGTGTCCTGCCTTCACAGTTAGTGCTGTTTATGCCCAGATGCTCCATATCTGGCACACCTGCACTGTCATGCAAACTCCCGCAAGGCTTAAATTTTGCAAAACGACAACAATACATTGTTTAGAGATAATTTAGAGTTCTAGTGCTACCAATTTCCAAATCAAAGCTGTTATCCTCCTGACATGCCTGCTGCTGTTATGAGTGGCAGTGCTCGAATTAATGCAGCTCTTCCCCCAGCTCTCAATATTTCATAGATTTGTTTTGGCCTTTGAAGGCTTTAAACCTCTCCAGAACAAGTTATTTTCCTCATCTTGAAGAGCTCACTGAATCCCCCACCCTCCCCTCTCCATCAATATTTAGAGCTCTGCTGCATTACTTTGGACACACATAAATCCACTCTTGCTCTTAAATCATTTATTAAAAATGGGGTCATCTTTGAATCTAAGACTCTATCTTATAAAGGCCAAAACAGACACAGCCTGAAGGTTGCTGTATAATTTATAGCTTTTATGGGTTTAATGTATCATGTCAGAGGGATTTGGACAAATGGATTGTGAGGAACGAGCACAGAGACAGATGTATGCTCGGACACAATGAGATTCAAATTGGCGCCTGACGTTTCAAGGATCCACATCCAGCTGACACTCTGGGTGGGAATGAAGCCTGAGTGGAAGAAGCAGATGTTGGGTTGTAACTGATGATAAAAGTGCTAATGTGCCATTTGAAGTGGGAATCTCATATCAGAAATAGGGAATGAAACACTCATTGAAATTGTTGTGTCGTGAAATACTACAGGTGTGCTATTCGTTTTAGTTCATAACTCAGCATTCATAGTTATCTTGGTCAAAAGTGTGGGCATTTAGTCATTATCATCTTTTTTTAACCAGAATATAACAACCTAGTTGCTGAATGTTTTTATACAATGTGCCTCACAGGATCATACATACATACATTTTTTACTTTAATCTGGACAGTACAAAAGCTCTACCCACAGATACAGTATACAGTCCAATTTTTCCTTTCAAGAAATGTGTTAAAAGCTTCTAATTTTGATAGTAAACTATCAATTTTGGGGGTAAAAAATGTTGGTGTGTAAAAGAAGCATTTGGATTTAGCTATTTATCAATTTACGCATGTTCAGTTGTTGTATGACTTCCTGCTTTTTCCAAAACTAATTTCACAAGAAGAAAGAGAGACAACATAAAAGATAAATTAGAGCCAGTCAGAGCAAATTAACTACCTCAAATTACCAACCGGGCATTCTTTTTAGCCACAGCTACATAAAAACACAACCAACACAAAAGATTTA
Source organism: Nannoperca obscura (assembly GCA_036024295.1). Classification (NCBI taxonomy): domain Eukaryota; kingdom Metazoa; phylum Chordata; class Actinopteri; order Centrarchiformes; family Percichthyidae; genus Nannoperca; species Nannoperca obscura. Next base: position 7,614 of record JAVQJL010058465.1, on the reverse strand, counting down.
TAAAACTCTGCAATTAAAGCTTCCAAATAGCATCAATTTGCTGCAGTGCCATTTTAACGTTACAAATACAAACTCTCCAGGAGATCACTTCTGCTGAATCTTTAAATCTATGTTGAAGTGCTATGGACAGACAACAGTGGATCAGAGTTTCAGGCCTCTCATCCAATAATAGAATTTTGTTCAAACAGACAAAGGGGAAGTGGAAGGCAGGATGAAAACGAAGCAAAAAATAACGCAGCGAGCAGAAAACAAAGCTGGCGGGCATTGTCCTGCTTCCAAGACTCATGCAGAGACAGAGGGGCCCTCCAGACTCGAGTCTCCGGCTCTGGAGGGTATCTGTGTTATTGTGTGACATGGCCTGCTCTGCCAGATGGCTGGTCTGTGACGTGAACCTCACCCATACTTGTCAAAATGCCACCACATTGGCTGGTGCAGGGCATGCTAAATCCCTCTCGTGGGAGAAGCCAGTTTGCAACCATTCAGCTCCAATTACAAATCTTCAGTAGCACCCGAGGATTTGAGGCCATCCAAATATGGTGATTACTCCGCAGTTCCTGGAGGGGTGAAGCTGAGAGCTGAGCTCTTCATTGGTATGCGCTGTTTACTTACTGTCTGTGTGTCCATCTGTTGATATGGAGAACAGACGCAGCTCGATTTTTCTGTGGAGGCCACAGTGGTAGCTTGGCTCGCATAACAATTATCTGACATTATCCTGCAGTTTCTTGGAATTTTAAATAGTCAAACAATAGTCAAGAGAGACAGATATGAATACAACTACATAGACAGACATAGACAAAATGCTCTTGTTGGTTACAACACATTTACAACACATTTTAACTTCAGGGACTATATAAATGGGGGTAGAGGGGTGGTGGGATTAATTCAGGTTATGTATTTATATGTATATCTACCTGCTCTTTCATTTTTTCATGCCCCAGATTTATATACTTTTTATATATAATAGTTACGTCTATAACATGCCTTTTGTGTGCGCCATAGATAATAAAGGTTTGGTTTACTCCGTCAGGGCTATATTTTCCGTGCCTGTGCCCAATTTCAGTTTTCACTTAGTAGCTGTTGGTTCAAACATAGAGAGCAGCTGAAATGCTATTCAACTCTTAATATATTATTTGAGCTATGTAAAAAATATTATTCGATTAACATGTTAAGTTTGAAGTTAGTTTTGAGTTTTGGTTTAAAAACAAATCAAACATAGGTTTGAGGACCCTCCCCACTCCATTAATTTCTGCATAGCCCTTTAGAGCTATGAATCAGTGAATAGGTTTTTTTTTAATCTGCCAAGATTCAATTTTTGAGAATGTGCCCCATTTTTCTCCTTCCCTTTTTTGAAAATGTCATTGTCATGGTACCAAAGTGACGGCCTGTTAAATCACTGTAATGAGTCATTTTAACAAGAGCAGCGGGGTATTTTAAGTCTGACACATTAAATCCGGTGCTGAAGTTAGTTGTGTTAGACCAAAGAAGCCTAGCATGATGGGGCAGACCAATGACTGGCTCTCATTTAACACTAAGCACACATATAGGTGATATAGCCTCTCTTTAGGGATTCTTTGTGGGATAAAAGGACTTGCATGGAACAACCACTTTACAGTTATGGTGCCGCTAAATATTGCTTCTATAATGCTTCTATCATCAGTCCTATAGAGCCATTATGGGCTCATTTTACATCTGATAGTGCCTTGTGGAGTAAATGTCTATGTAAAAATCTGTTTGTCTTAAATCCACAACACCAAATTAACTTAAACTATATGGTGTTTCTCTTTCTGTCCCTGGAAAAAGCAGTCAGGTCAGAAAAAAATGAACCTTTAGATGCCTAGGTGTGTCAAAAGTAGCTCCAATATTTTTGTGAAAAAAATACTTCAGCATGCGATAGTCCAGGCATTACTACAAATCTTGTGGATTTCCTTCTTTTTGTCCTTTTACTTTGGGGGGAAAATAAACTTTTGCATTATTACCCCAAATCTTCCATAAGTGGGTCTAAAATGTCCTATTGAAAGTCATGGGGATCATTTCTCTTTGTCAGGTATATACAGCATTTACTATGGACCACATCTCAGCTGTCAGAATCAGCTCAGAATCACCAGGCTACATTGTTTGATATGGTAGGATAATTTAACATTTGATACATTTTTACGTCAGAAAAAATGTTACCACTGAATGTGTTTTATGTGAAATTTACACTTTAATAAGTTTACTATCTGGTATCAGAATAATACCTGCAGAAAAGCAGCGCAGTGTGAGCTCCTTTCAATATTGTAAATGACTTCTTGGCAGCACTGTATTACATTATGTAACACTATGACAATAAGAAAACAGCATGCTTTAAATGAGAGACAGACTCACTCGGCTACATCACACCACCGAGCCCTTATGTCCAAACCAAGAATAAATTCCTTTTGTATTGACTGACTATCAGTTATGAATATACAACCACCGTACTTGTGTTATATAGCCTTATTAGAATTTACCAGTAAAGGTGACAAAATTTGTTTTCCTATATATAATATATATATTTCCTATATATAATTTCCTATATAATTAACAACAGAGTAAAGCATCATCAAGGCAGCCAACATGGAGATGGATAAACAATATAAACTCCATAGCAGCCACAGCCCACAAACATTTACATTAAGACAAAAAGAGAGCCAACTCGGTTTTTACACACTGAGCAGCATGCACACACACACACAATACGCTACATTGCTAGGCAACGCAATGGTGTTGACATTCTTTTATGTGCAGTGAGATACAACAATCTGGGAATTTGTTTTCTGTACTCACTTGTCTGAATGACATTCTGTGAGTTTGGTCTCTGCTCATTCATTCTCAATGCACAATAGAATGACTCAGCCTCTCTGACCCTCTCAAAGTTTGTAAAAAGGGTTTACCTGAATGATTTGCAGTCAACAGTGACAGAGATTGTCAAAAACAGCAGACAGACACACACCTCACTGAAGGTAGAATTTCCTAGGTGAGCATAGAAGTCAGCAATGGGGGGTCCACCAGTTAGCCAGACCCTTCATTCACCTGTTGGTCGTGCAAAATTGTGGGTGTTTGTTTTAACAGGTGGTGCATTAAATTACTAATTCATTAAGGTAGTTTTAACTATGCTGAGGTACACTAATGCTAACCATATCCCATAATTATGTCATCCTTCATTTTATTGCATTGTTGTGCATTTACTAACTGCAAGCCTCACACTCCCTGACACCAGTGAATTTACACCATTATACATTAGATCAGGAATCTTCTCCACAGTGTCACCTCTCTGGATGTGGAGCTCTCTGGAGCTCTGCCCTCTTGCCGCCTGCAGACACACCAGCAGCTTCTTCTCTGCTGCAGCTTCTGATTTGGCTCTTCTTTTTTTCACGGTTTATCAGGAATTTTTCATGTGACTTTGGTTTTTAATCTGTAACAGATGCATGTTTAAATGTAGCAAAGTACAATGCGTGAAATGGAAAATACTAAATATTAAAATTACTCCAAAATGTATACAAAAAACAACAACATTGTTACAGTCACAAGAGTACAGTATTTGTTACTTCCAAACCTGCTTTCAGCTGTGCACTATAAATTCTCTCTGGTCTCTATTATAGTGTTGGCCCTTGTACCAATGTGTCTCTCAGCTTCTGCTCTGCTCTGCTCGCCTCTGTGACGTCTGTGTCCATGTGGGTGTTTTGCAGCTTTTTCATTGACAGACAGTGTAATGATGCCCTATGGATAAGTCCTGCTGGGTCTCAGAGCTGCCATACACCAGTTTCCTCACACTGCTAGTGAATGTCAATCAGTTGCCCCTCTGCATGGCTTCACTCCTCACCTGTCTCTCCCTGTTCTGTGTGTGTGTGTGTGTGTGTGTGTTCCGGCCTGCCCTTACACACACAGCCATTTACATGTGTATGACTGTCTCTCGGTTGTGTTATGTTCTTGGCAGGTTTGGCGAAGCCCATGGGGCTAGTTGAGGGACCCGGAGGCCTTGGCCAGGGGGGAGCTGCTGCTACTCTGGGAGAGGACACTCGTGATGCTGAGGGGAAGTATGAGGAGTACGGCTACAACGCTCAGCTCAGTGACCGCATCTCCCTGGACAGGAGTATTCCCGACTACAGGCCTAAAAAGTATGTCCACCTCTTGTTTCTTCTCATTTTCTGTCATGTACATTCTCCTTCCAACTACAGCGCTACACCTGTTTTTCCCCCTGGCAGGGTTGTGTAATGTTAGAAAGACTTGTAACTTGAAGGTTTGCCAGTTTAATCCCTGCTGCAGCTGATGGGCTCTATTTTTGTAAAGGCACAAGATGTACTTCAGGACTTTTTGCAGAGAAACTGGCATTTTGATAAAGTGCACAATGCCTTTTCCTCTTCTTCTTTTTGGTATTTATTGGTATTTTGGTGAAGGTCCCCCTGGACATTTACTGGGCCAATATAGTAAAGTTATGGTACAAGGTGAGTCAGAAATGATAAGCTATATTTTTGCTAAGTGATGAAGTCTAAAAAGCTTCTTTTCTAAAGTTCACCAACCCTACTTGGGTTTAATTCCCTTGTGGAGAAATAGGAGAAAATCATATATTTATTTAAGTACATGCAGCAGCGATGTGAATGATTGTGATCCAACATGATACCTAAAGTAGCTTTCTATTTAAGTTAAATTCAAGGATTTTCCTGTCCTCATCTTACTTACTTTGTCTGTCAGAGTGCTATTGCGATGTATGGAAAGCAATATGGATTAAAAACTGCCTCTCATTGGTTTCTGTATGAAACACAGAAATGCAAATGTCACCCTTGTAAATTTAATGGCTTCCAGCGGGGGACATTCCTGTACACCTGGTGGTTTATGGCATTCATTTTGCACTGGCTGCCCCCGGATTCCCAGTGGCACATGGCTTGTTGTAAACTTGCACCAACCCAAATTGACATAAGTCACAGAGCAGTGCATTGTATGAATACATTTGAGTTGTGTTATTAACATAATTCAAACAAGTACACCTCTGTCATGTTTGGCATTTATTTTTACAATGGCTGGCAATAATGTAGTTAGTAAATAACATCAGCGTTTTCGTTGGCTGATGACTGTGAAGAAAAGGTTTGTGACCCCCTTGGTGTTCAAAAGAGGAGTCATGATGTACCCTCTTCAATATCCGATATTTATTTAACATTTGAGGGAAGCATCGGTGATGAAAAGCAAACAAATTGCAATAGAGCAACTGTAAAGTACCTTATACTGAAGGGATCCTTGAATTTGGTTTTTCAAAACATTATGTTGCATGTATACAAAATAATTTCTTTAGATTGTATCTCTCATAACTATCATTTTGTAATTAGAACATTTTGCATTGATTACATTTGAATAACAGTCATGCATAATGCTTCATTCAAACCAAATATAAATGAAAGAGCGAATCAGATTGATTAACAAGCTGTACTGCGTTTCTTCCTTTGCTGTGGAGAGTTGTATTCATTTTTTAAGGACAGTTGTGTTTTCGTTTTCTTCACTTAAAACATTCTTACATTACAAGTAGACGAGCTAGATAAAGGCTTCCAAATAGTAGCCTTGTCTCCATCGGCCACGTGACTCTCGCCTTGCACCTCTTAATGGTCCCTCAAGTGCCTCGTTCTTTACAAGCCGCCCTTACTTCCTGTTTAATTCTTCATCTGTCATATTCCTTAACTACACTTAATCCTCCCGTCTCTCTTCTGTTAATGCAGGACAGTCATTTTGACCACAGGGCATCTCAGAGTCTCGGCCATGGAGAGTCACACAAAAGGAAAATTACTTTAGACACGCCTAATCCCAACATGAAAGGACATGGCAAGATGATGGGGATAGTTGAAGAGATATGGTATAATGTTGCAATTAACAGAATCTTGAATTACTACTACTTATTTTTTATGAAAGAGACCCAGTGGACACCCAGCAAGTAGCCTTAATGGTCCTTTTAAAATAAATGTTACATTTAGAAAGTGAACTACAGCTGTGATACAGTAAGTGCTGCAGGATATGGATTGAAGAGGGGTGGGGTGGGGGTGTAATCAGGGCTGCCAGTGGCGTTTATATCACACAGTGTCAAAGAACAATGGCGACAGGCAGACACTGGGAGGAAATCTGACGGCCAAGAGAGGTTTCTGGGGGCTTTAGCGGGGATAACAATTCATTTCATCCATGCTGCTTTGTTCAGAGCTCTTTTTCACGCCCAGAAACGGGGAATGAGGAGGAGGAGGGCGAGTAAAAAGGAGCTTGCTAATTAATAAAGTCAGCTGAGAGTGTTTTTGTAATGGAAAGATTTGGGAAATTCTTTTTTTTAACCAATTTAACAAAAATTGGGACGTAAGACAAAAGGAAAGTGAGTGCTGAGAATTTGCTGAAGTGGTTGTTTCCAAATGGTTGAATAGCGCTGACTTTGTGTTTGTGTTTGTGTTTTAGAGGTATTTTCATATCTAGTTGTGGCTAGATTCTGCAGGCTTGTCTTCACACACTCTGTGTTATACACTAAATTTCTTCCTTCTTGATCTGTGTCCAGGCAATAATACATCATGCGTGATTTTCTGATGTAGAGTATATTTTGTGACCATATATACCATCACATAGTCAAACAAAACATGTCGCGTCAAACAAGGTAAAACTATGTCTATGACAGCTTTCCAATAGGCGCACTATACAATAAATACATGGTCAATTTGTTGTAAAATCAAATACAGTGAAATGTTCAAACATAGTTTTCCTTGCTCTTTGTGTTTGCGTCACTGAAACAGCACTTTGCAGAACAAGGAAAACATCAAAGCTCTGCAATTAGAACAATTGTTCCCAGAAAGAAAATCGATATGTGTTCAGCTTGCACAATGCTGTTGATCCAGCATTGTTGTGGCACTAGTGAGGAGGTTTGGGTTGCTTTCACACCTAACTGTTTGGTTCAGTTTGAACGAACTCTGGTGTGTTTGTCTGAAAGGTTTGGTTCATTGAGGCTGGTGTGAAAGCTGTAAGTCGAACTCTGGTGTGGACTAAAGAACCAGACCAAAACCCCCTGAAAAGGTGGGTCGGCTTCCAAGCAAACTCTGATGCAATACATTTGTGGTCTGAAATCAAACAAACCAACCACAGGATTTTATGATAGTAGATATGTGACTTTCAATGCCTATGGAATCCATCGGCTGGCTGTGAACTGTTAAGAAAAGGATTTCATGGGCAATCTGTATAGGCAACATATATATATATGAAAATCCCTTTGTTACCATGGTAACATGTATGCACATCGACCCATTAATGTGGTGATATTCCTGGATCAGTCAGAATATGAAAAGTATTAAAACAGAGTGTTATACTTGTTCCATTGAAGTCATTAAAGTGAGTGAAATGTAATGATATTATGGTCAAAGACAGTCCTGTTTCTTCCTGGTCATCTTCATTTGTAAAAGAGGATTGAGTTGCCATTTAATGATGCTCACAATCTGTTTTTTATTGATCTCTTTGTGACACTATAGTACATAAATGTACACTACCGTTCAAAAGTTTGGGGTCACCCAAACAATTTTGTGTTTTCCATGAAAAGTCACACTTATTCACCACCATACGTTGTGAAATGAATAGAAAATAGAGTCAAGA
>JAVQJL010058464.1:0-10651 GCA_036024295.1 Nannoperca obscura | reverse complement strand
TTGACATAACACACACACACACACACACACACACACACACACACACACACACACACACACACACACACACACACACACACACACACACACACACCTGCAGTCAGCTAAAAAGCAACTGTCTCAATCTAAGCCAGATACCTTTGCTCTTCTGAAAAAATTATATTTCCAGTAATTACGCTCATTACCATGTTCACATAATCACTTTGCAACTGCATCATGATCGTGATGCAACATCTGTTCCTTCCTGTGAAAGAGGCACTTGTATCACTGCAGTGTGATACGCACTGAATTGTCAAAACATGCACTTGATTCACATAACATAATATACATGCACTCTTTGAACTGTCCCTGTCATTGAAAAACTACAGTTTGTTGCGCTATGTACAAAGGATGGAATTTTAAGCCATGCTCACATTGAGTCAGTAGGTCATCATGGCCTTATTAATATGAGTTGTGCAGCTGTAATAAGAAAGGTTCATCACCCAGAGCCATGGCCAATTAGTCAGCCTCATCCTGGATTAAAACTGGGCTTCTGCACTTAACCCACAAAGGAAAGGCCTAGTTTGGCCTTTTTCTCTCAAATTAGCTGAAACGCTTTTTGAAAATCATGTTATACGGACGGTACCAATGGAACTGTAACTAAATGCACTGGCAATGTGTGGGTTTTCTTAGCTGTATCCCACAGAAATGAGGAAAGGTTAACAGGGCCCAATAATCTCTTTGTTTGACTGAACAAATTAATTGCAGAACTCTGCGCAGTAAAATTAGACTTTAATGTCAGGTTAACAACTCGAGGTGCATGTTAACCTTTATGGACCCGATCGTCTCAAAAGTGACCAAGAATTAGACGAGCCTTATTTTTTATTTAAAGCTCAATTTAAGTAGTTTATGTCAAATTATGGGGAGATAAGACACAGAGTATATTCCCTTTTACTTTTCAACAGTAACAGCTGGCAACATTAGCTCCAGTGGATTTAAGACTACCTGAGTTAAATCAGCAATGTGTGTTGGCCTCAGTACAATGCAGGAAAGGCAACCAATCAGGAAGAGAAAAGTTTCAAACTAAATTTGAAAGGTGTTGACTTCTCTTGTGTGCAGAAATGAGCTGTTCTTTATTTTCTGTGCATGCCAGTGGGAGTTTGCTTGTTGATGCTTTGAAAACATTTGCTACACTAATCTCATCCTCAAATAATGCTGGGCATAACGTAGCATTGAAAAATGAGTAGCAAGGAGGTAACACAAGATTTATACTCAAACAGTGCAATCAGCAGCACATCACAGTAACTGCCAGCAGTATATTTGCATTTGTCTAGTTCTGTTAATGAAACTGAAAAACGTGAAAATGTGTGCAATGCAAAATTACAGACAGAGTTTGAAACTACAAAGTTGGATTCCAACATAAGGCTGAATGTTAAAATGCACTTTGCCTCTCCACTTAAACTACATGACTATCCCTTCTTAGACGCGACTTCAAATGAAACACAAAGTGTTTGATCATGGAATCAATATGAATCCACTTTGTTTTAAACACCGAAAATGATCTCTGAAGAAAGAGGCCATGTTGTTTTAGCTCATGACTGCACAGTGTTGTCAATACAGTGCCAAGAAACAAGGACAGGATGACGTACAGCCCCCTGATGTTGGGCTCTATGTGAGGACTGCATATTCTGCAACCCTCAAAGGTGTCTTCTTTGGTTGCATTATTAGGCCAATGCTGAAGGGGTGCATATAACAATTATTTTTGTCACACATTAATCTGCCTATTAGTTCCTCAATTAATCGATAAATCGTTTCTTCATTGAATGACTTGGTTTGTCCGACCTAACCCCAAAAGTATTACATTTATCATCAGGTAAGACCAAAAAGTGGTAAATTTTCACATTTGAACTTTATTTCTTGACAAGAACTTAAACGATTCATCAATCATCAAAATAGTTGCCGATTCATTTTCTGTCCATCAACTAATCTGCAAAGGAAGGGCTGCAACAATTTGCAGCTCTATTTTGCAGTAAATGTAAACAGAAACTTACTCCAACAGTTCTGTGCTAGCTTAATGTAATGTCATTTCAAGGTTTCTCTGGAGTTTGCTGTACCCTGCGGTGAGGTTCCTGTAAATTTTTAAACAAGCCACCTTGTAGCCTACAGCGATGAGGTGAAAGGTCTAACACCATATAAGGGATTAGCTTTAAATGTGGCCATCTGTCTGGATTAATAAAGACAGTACCATAGGAATCACGGTTACTTACAAAAGGGACAGAGAGGAAGAGAAGGGGAGGCAGGTAGGGAGTGATGTCTGACGGATTAACTATGACGACTTCTTTAGACCTTTGCTTGGCCGGTACTCTGCCTACTCTGCCTGTGGTCACATGGGAAGCTGGGAGGAATGAGAGGAATGCAGGCAGGGTACGGCGGCTGAGGAGGCAGGAGGGAGTGAGGAACGGGGGAACAGAGAGGGAGCCGAGGAAATGTGAGGACACAGGATTCCCTCCATGAAAAGTGTCCCTGCTGCTTCCCTTGAATTCTACCGCTGACACAAATACTGGCTTCCTCAGTGCTGCATTGCATAAAAATACGATGACGCCTGTTAACTTCAGTAATGCGAGACAAATTCTTTGTTCTCTCAGGGCCTCTAGCTGGCATAAGAAGAAATGAGGAACGCATTCAGGGGCAGAAATTGGTCAAAAAATATCACAATAAAAGAGTTTTCTGACTGTTTATTGACACTGCTTGAAACATTGTAGGCGTTGTGTTGATCGTGCACACAGTGTCATGAGATATGTAAATCCAGTCATATTGACTTCTGTAAATCATAGGTGGCATTCACTTGGAAACATTGTTCAACATGATATAAAGCCATAATGCATCCTGCTTTATTTCCATTAGGCAATAACTTTATGAATAAATATTGCTTCAATCGGTGCAGTCAACATAAATAATATGGTTTGCCTTGAGGCCAACAGTTCAAATGCAGTTAAAATGGGTATATCAGCAGCTAGCTACAAATTGCAGGGTCTTTGTAAGGTCAGTGAAGCAAAAGACCTTGCTTAAGATTGTAACACTAAAGCGATGCAGTGGGAAATGGACTATTAATAATGTATAATTGTGCAGCAATTAGGTAAATGACCCATACCAATGTAAAACACTGGTATTTTCCTTTAAGAGCCATATTTATCTTCTGGACAGGATCTCTCCAGCAACATGATATATCCAGAGTGCTGGGTCACATGGTCCCACAGTTCAATCTCTTTGGAGTTCCTGTTGCTAGAGAGACTGATGAAGTATAGGGAAGCCCAGGGGGTCCTGTAAATCTGTATCAGCAGCATTAGTATGATGTTATTAATGCGTTTGTTTTCTCCCAGCTGCATTTCTCGTATCTTACTTCAATAATTCTAATAAAAAGCTTGTGTACTCCTCTGCTGCCCTCACTGTGGACCAGCTTGCATACCGATTGTTGGCATGTTTGTGTGCCTGTCTTCCCCATGTGTTTGTGTTGTGCTGGGAGCAGGGAGGGGATAAATTTAGCGATTTAGCCCCAGACTGGAGGCAGTGGCCCTTTATCCTGCACTGTCCTACTTAACAGAGTGCTGCTCTCTGCTTCCGCCTGCCACAGCGCACCAGGACTCACACACTCACCTCCCAACATTGGGCCAAAACAACAGAGGAAGAATGCACACAGCCACAGAGCACACAGTCGTGCAGAAAAGTGCAGACAGTCGCATGTGTTTATGCATGCATATCGGTTATTGTAGAACTTGTGTTTTGCATCCACTCATTATCCGTCACTTTTATGTGATGATATGAGCTGATGCACACTGGCCTCATTTCATAACAGCTTGATTTGTTAATAATGCGTTCAGTCAGACAACAACTAAATGCAAAACAGACTACACATATTTAAATAAAGCAGAGTGGTAATCCAACACTTGCCTGATTGCAGCGCAGTTGGAGCACATTGTAGATTTTGTAAATGCTGCTTTTAATACTGAACACATCACAGGCAGATAAAAAGAAATCCTATCACTTTTGTCCTGATCAAATTGAAACATCAAAGCAGGCTGGATTTAATGTTGCTCTCAATTTTGGTAATGCAGCCAATTAGGAGCAAGTCAACGAGTTATTCTGCCTTAAACTGACCAATAGAGCACGAGCATCCCGCTTCACCTTGGAAACACACAATCCCATGGTGCATTTCCCTGCTGCCATGACAACCAAGAGGAGCTCTCCCCTTGCTCGTTCCCTCCCTCCCTCGTGTTCTCTCCCGCTCTGTTTCCTGAAGCCAGTCTACCTAGCAGCATAAGGTTCACAGAAACAGCCACACAGCACAACTTGGAGCCGCCTGTGCTCCAGACAAAGAGAATTACTGTCAGCTGTATCAACACATACTGCCCCATCTGCAGGTCACGTTAATAATATAAGGCTTTAACTAGTTAATGCATATTGATTTAAATATTAAGCAGCTAAGTTGTTTTCAATATTTTATATTAACTTTAATCTTGACATCTTTTTTTGTTCTTACAGATAAAAATGTCTCCGGAAAAAATAATATAACTAAATGAAGACAAGAGAGCAACTAACTCATAATTACCAAAGACTCTGTTTTCTGCCCCACTGCTCACCACACACATCATGCTGAAAGGAGGGGGGTGGGGGGGTGATGTAAGCATTTCAACACAAGCTGAGGTTACAAACACTGTCAGTGGGTCACAGCCTCCACCAGCTGGAGACTGTGGATGCTGCAGAGGTTTGTGTGGCCCACACAGAATCTTTCAGTATTTATCATGACTAGCTTTCCAACATCTGAAGATTCAGACTGATGACTGACAATAACAATTGAGCTGCTGTGCATCATCCAGGTAGAGCTGCAAGAAATTAGTCAATCGACAGAAATTAATCAGCAAATATTTTCATTATGTTTTGATAAAAATGTTCCAAGCTGGATATTAGCGTGTGTATGCAATGCTATATTGTAGCAGACTCTGTCCAACCAACATGTGTGATGCTGGAGTTTTCCCAACAGCACCTAAACAAGGCCCAAATTCAAAAGTTTGGGAAATACAATATCTTTGACTATAAAGAGATCTAAAGATGAATATCAGTCATCCTGGTATCCTCAATTCAAATGTTTGTCTTATTATGCCCCTACCCATTATGATCTGAAGAAAACTCTTTCATTAAACAAGTTTAAACACATTTTATGGTCACACAAGGAAAGACAGGTGGATTTTAAAACATAAGATTTTTCCTTGCTGCAAATCCATGGGTGGTTTAGAAAAAGAGGTAATACCAACTACTGTCTGACCTACTTGTTAATGAAAGGTAAACAAGGTGCTGAGAGGAGACAGATGAGCAGAGGTGTTGGCAAACACTAACTAATCAGGTTAGTGTATGTTTCTGTATTTAAGGGGGAGAATTATCCAAGAATGACGAATGTGAAGCAACAGTTTTCACTTGACAGTAAGTGCGGGAACCTTTCAATGCCATTCCCTGTGGAATCAGCAAGTCACTGAAAATGTAAGGCCTTATGATTTCCGCAATGCTGAAAACATGGACGGATTAGATTACAAAACAAAAAAACTATGTTGCTATGTTTTGGTGTCATTTACGGGCACGCTGCCTCTGTCCTCTGCTATGTGAAAACATTAATTCTTATTTTTTGAAAAAATGAAAACAGAATTTAGATTTTTTTTTTTACGGATTTCAGAAGTAAGATCTGTGCACTGACATAAAAGATACTGTCATACCACCGCAAGTCTCTTAGGGGTGAACACTAAGTTCTCTATGGCAGTACTGGAAGGACAGATTTGGGCATCTCCATGGTGATAAGACGCATTAAAAAGGTAGAGGAGCTCTGGATCGCATGCAAGAATAAGAGAGTGAGACCCATCACTGTGTACTTTGTCCCACAAAAAGGGAAAAAAACATTACTTGAGCCACTCATTAACTATAAACACCACAACTATACATCCGTATTAGCTCAGAAAATGTTTCACTGTCAGACCAGCTGGTCTGGGCGCAGTAGAGACAAAAAACCTAACCAAAAAAAACACACACACAAAAGGGGTCTAGTAAATTTCCTTCACAGTTTTGTGGTGCTTTGTTTGTCGAAATCCCAGCGTGGCTGGAGCACATCAGAACACACCAAAGGGAGAGGAAAAAACATCCTTGACGACAACTAAGATTCAGGGTGGTTGCACCACTATTTATAACCTTCCCAGTCTGCTCTGTGACAGCAGAGGGGGGTGGAGGGAAGGGGAGAGAGAGAGCGAGAATATGAGTGTGAGGAGAGAGAGTGGAGAGAGAACCAGACACACAGACAGAGGGTGGCCTGTGAATTCCAGCGAAGAGGAAAAGACCATTGTTTTGTTTTTTCCCCCTTGACTGGGGCCCTCTGTGATCAGCGAACTGGGTAAAGAGGCAATAGAGCTAAAAACAAGCCATGAATATAGCTTAAAAGAGAAGTGGTTTGTTCTTGGGTATTATTTTGTGTATTCTTTTGCCTGCCCATTAAGTGAAAATCTATCCTGCTTGTCTTGAGAAATGAGAGTCATTGTCTACAGATGCAAGGCCCTGAAAGAGTCCGCATTAAAGCTGGCAACTCTGACCTGCCACCCCACATTGTGGTGATGATAAAGGCAAGCTGGCAGCAGATAGAGTTCTGGCCATTTCTGTCCCTGGACAGAGCAACTGGCCTGCACGCACGCACGCGCACACGCACGCGCACGCACACACACACACACACACACACACACACACACACACACACACACACACACACACACGTGTCTGTGCACAAACAAGATTATGTCGCTGCGTGGATCCTGTGGTCACCTGACTGTGAAATCTGGCAACAACACCAAAACAACTCCAAAAACAATAACACACTGACACGTGCACACACAAAACACAGCTGGGAGTTTGCTAGCTATCCAATGCATTCAAATCAAAAACCAGCTCTCTGATTCTAGAGCTGTGTTGACAAGTCACAGGCTGCTGTCTGCTTTCTCATCCCAAACTGCCCTGCTGTTGTTACACATGCAAGCATAAATGTGTCACACCTCACACTGCAGTTTGATTTTTCAAAAACAAAACGGTAGGAAGAGTACAGGAGAATGTGGGTTTGCCGGCCGGGCAAAAGCTGCTACAGTCATTTTCTCCTCACTAACCCTGCGTCTCTGTTATCAATAAACCCAGACACCAAGGGCAAGAAATCCAGCTCAGCAGATAGGAAAGAGGAGGCGGAGGATGTTTCAGCTGTACACAAACCCACTCAGAGCAAGAAGAGAGATAGGAGACAGACAGGGCTGGCACTCCGTCCTGTATCTCTTTCAGTATTTGTTAAAACTCTCATATCACAACTATAATTCAGTGTACAATGTAGTGATGTTCCGTGCTGATCTACAGGATTGAAGTTGGGGTACATCCAGATTTTTTTGAAACACCTATAATTCTCTCTCTCTCCCTCCCTCTCTCTCCCCCAGACCATGTCACAGCCCAACAGGAGACATAACATGTCGGGGAAAAAAGCCAAGAAAATACCCATTTTCAAAGCGCAGAGACAGGCACAGAGCACTGCCACAAAGGAGGCACAACGTGGATAAGAACTCAGCAGAACAAATAGTGGCAACGTACCTCTTATTGATGGGCTTCTCGTCCTTCTCATAGGGTTTGACAAACCACTTGCCGATGCGAACGAAGCTGCGATTCATGAGACAGCGCTCCAGCAAGTTGTGGATGGCTTTAAACAGCAGCGTGCGACATTCGTACGAAAGGCCGTTCTCCCACAGCCCATCATCCTCGGCTGGAGAAAAAGGAAAAAAAGAGGAGAGGAAAAAGGTCAGAGGAGTGGAAAGCTTTAAGAGTGTTGTATCATTTTTGCAAACCTGTTGGACTCTCTAGGGCAAGCAATGTCAATCTTGACAGCACAACAACTCCATTTACAATTATGGTGCACGCTGCAGCTGTGGCATGAAGTGCCATACGCTTGTTCAGATGACAGTCACTAATAGGGATATTTATCAATGTTTACATTTTGAAGGTCAGTTATCACTGGACACCTTGATACAGAAATGGCACATTTCCTGGAATGCAATACAGTAAGTCCTATCTAGAGCTGTAACAATTAGCCATCGATTGATAGAAAAAAACGTTATTGGCAACGTTATTGCACAACTGTGCAACCGGTAATCGATTAATCATGTCATTTTTCAAGCAAAAATGTCTAACATTTGCTGGTTCCAGCTTCATAAATGTGTAAATGTGAGTTGGTGCTTTTCTTTATATTTGGGTTTTGGGCTTTTGGCTAAACAAAACACACAACTGAATGTCAATCCAGGCTCTGGGAAATTATGATCATTTATTTTATATTTTATAGACTAAATGATTCATTGTGAAAATAATAGGCAGATTAATAAATAATGAAAATAATCGTTAGTTGCAGCACTAGGTATATCAAAAGTGACATCTGAAAATCTGAATTTACTGATAACAGGTGTTTTTGCTGCAACAGAGGGAGGTTAAGTAGAAACTTGCTGCTGTCTGCTTTTAGGCTGTGGAGGTTTCAGGCGTTTCTGCTCCTCTGCACACTCAGTTATAATACCAGGGAACGGTACACAATTTCACAGTTCAATAGTACCCTGGTTTTGTTTTCGTTACAATGGGAAACACCAAGATTTTTGCTACTTTTAATTGCTGCAAAAATGAACACACTCAAACTATGTCCACATGTAGGAACATTATATTGGCTGTGAGAAATCAATACATAAATACCATTTCTTCTACGTATATCAGCTTCCTCCCACTGTCATAGTTGCTGTTCCAGTGATGATTGAACAACATTGGAAACCATGATGGTGGCTGATTTGTTAAGGTCTTCTCTGGCCTCTTTTGTGTTGTTATACATGTCAAGCTAGCACGGTTTAAATGACAGAAAGCAACTGACACCCTGCCAACTCTCTCGAGTAGAACTTGAACTTTCGAGTTTCTGTTCCACACCTGCAAAGAGTTGAAATGTAATTAGACTGTGAGCCTCACAGGACTGCAATTATTTGCATACCTAACTCAGTGTCCTGTACCAAGCTTATCAGGGTGGATACATTTATCGTTACAACCATATCAGAGTTGCTTTCTGAATCACATTCTGTGCTGGCCTGAATGCTGGTCTAATCTCATTAACAGCCACTGCTCACATCTTACAGTACTTAAGCTCCTTTCAGTCAAGTCTCCAGCAAACATCTCCCAAAGTGTGCCGTCTCTGCCTGAGCACAGACGGAATAAATACCGGGTGTGACCCACCCTATGTGTCAGCTTGCACTAAGAGGCACAAGCCAGCCCAGAACCAACTTAATTAAAGTGTATTGCATTATTAAGTGAACCCTTTGCTTGCTGTTGTAATGCAACGGCAGATAAAGATGTTTACAAGGCTATCAAAATGGGAAATTACATTATTTCCTTCCTTAAAGTATTTTTACTTTAAGGAAGGAGTATAGTGTCTATAGCATTATAGACTTAGTTATATCTCTCAGCGTAGGTGTCTGTTTATCTGTCTGTCTGTCAGTTTGTTTATCTTGTTAGTTAGCTAACTTAGGTAGGTGTAGTTAGCTAGCCTAGCTAACTGCATTAGCTAACAGAGGGTCTTATTTAATTTTTTTGTTTCATCCACTTTAGTTTAGTGTGCTGTTTATTTTTATGCATGAGTGCAATCAATACAGTGGATTACACGAAATCCCACCAGCACACAAACTGTGTACAAATTATGACCCACCCAATGTAAAGAGATGGCGCGCGCAAGATCCAAAATTTTAATTCATAAGGCTGCCTTTGAACCCAACCGTGGGCCTTTCTGTGTGGAGTGTGCGTGTTCATGAGTGTAGAAGGGCACAGCGGAAAATCATACTCAGCAGGCCTACCCTGGGTAAATAAAAGTTAATAAATAGTTAATATATTTGATGGATCTGGTTATTCATAACCAGATATGAATAAGAGAGATGCTTAGTCCAAAAACATGTCATCAATTACTTTGCATCTCTATGTAGAACTGTACTGTACTACTGCTCTGAGATGACTATGAGATAGCGCTACATAAATAAAACTGAATTAAATTGAATTAGGTATATAGAGTTTTGTAGATGTGTAATCAGTTTTGCAAAGGGACCAATGAGAGTCCCTTACTAAGCAAAAGGCCAAGTGAGTGAGCAGCTGCACAATCGTAGGTCGCAGCTACTCAGATGAAGAGAATGGATGAGTGCCACAAGTGTGTAGCTTCTTCTATAACTCCTCTGTTTGTTTGTCAATTGGCAGATGTCAAAGTCTTGATTCCGTAACATTTCATCATCTTAATAAATCCAAGATTTGGCAGGAAAGAAAACTATTTAATTTACAAAAGGTAAGCCATCATCTGATTTCATATATCTGTTACTGACATGTAACCTGGTCTCTGTGGGTGATATGAGGGGAATAAATATCAGTAGATTGACTGATGTGTATTGATGAATCTGTGATGAAGTAGCAGATGGATCAGTCTCTCCCTCCTGTCAGCTTCGCCTCGGATTATAATTATATAGCTGGGCTCGTTTATGCGTCGGCTCCTCAGTCGCAGGGGAACAAAACGACGCTCCGGCGGGGGGGGGGGGGGGGGGGGGCGGGGGGGGGGGGG
>JAVQJL010058452.1:0-35954 GCA_036024295.1 Nannoperca obscura | reverse complement strand
CCATCAGCTGGACCAGCCCTTATCGCCTTCCCTGCCACTACTTATTCAGCACGCACAGTCTGGCTTTATGTCTGCTCTGTGGCAGCCAAGAGACGCCCTCCCACGATATGATGTAAGTGGTATCCATGGTGCTTCCTGTATGGGAAACATTAAAGGAGTTGGAAGGAACCAACATTTCCTTTTATGAATTCAAAATAATTCTAAAGGTGTGGCATTTCCTTTACAGTGCTAATTGGCTTTCATTATGATTTGTCACTGCTACAGTACTATGAGAGATAATTGTCACTCTGTGGCTAAACTACAAATTGTAATAATGGAAGTGATACTGTTGTTTCTCTGGAAAACGGGGGGGAAAACACACCGAGAATGAAATGGTGGCAGATCTGCTGATGACTTGAGCTAATGACAGTTTAATCACATTAAGTCTGCATTCACACCAAACACGTTGGCATCAGTTAAATTGAAGTTTTGCAGCATCTGTTCCATTTTTAGTATGATTCATTGTCAAGGTGAGAACAATGCCATGCAAACTCAGGTGGCACCGAATTACCACACAGCAATGCTTGAAACTATCAGTACTTTTATCCTCCCCAGACAAACTGCAGTGCTGTTTATAAGGAGTGTGAATGTAATCTGAAGCGACCACAGGAAACGTCCCCAAAGTGGACGTTTTTAAGGGTAATAAGGAGATGGACATCCGATAGCCAGCAGTTACTCATGTTTGAAAAGGTTAGCAAAACAAAATGAACCGAGGGCAACCCACAGTATGCACTGATGCTCATATTCAGCTGTGTTCTTGTGAAGCTGTTCTTCACTGGTTTATGGACAGGAGGGAAATTAAATTACTGCAAGCAGGATACTCATCCTGAGCTCAAGTAACAGATATGGGATTTGTTATAACCAAAGTTTTTTAAACTGGTGGGACGATTACCAAAATCCTGTTCATTTTACCTCTTACCTGTGAGTTCATGTTGACTTTTGGTCCTGGTTTGTAACTGAACCTAAACAAAATGCAGCATGTTACAGTTCATTTGTCTTTGGTGTGGATGAAAGGAGGCAATCTGTAGATGTGATTTTACTTTAAGAAACATTCAAATTATGCACATTTTGCAAATATGATCCAACCTCCAGAAAGATGTCTGTCTGCAACAGATAACTGTCTTGAGTTTCACAGTTTTTTCTTACTGTGGAAACAGCAGGTGACAAAACAACCTCAACTTATGGTCCACTTATTCACTTGTTCTGGAGCTCTTGACTGAATAACATGGTCTTTAAGAGCTGACAGAAGAGTCAACTGTCAACCTCAACTTTTAAGCTAACGTGAACGAGAAGTCTTATGCTGAGTCTCAATTCGGATGCTGTTGTTAGTTTACTTCCATGTTGTAAACTATGTACTTACTTGCATAGTGTGTGGAGGTTGACAGAGTAGTGTTGTCTCAAATCGAACACAGACGTTTTGCACTCACCGGAAATGACGATTGCAACGTTTGTCTGTTTCTTCCCGCTTTATCACACAACCGGGTGGAGCATTATCGCCAACATGTGATCGTGATTGTCACCCACCAAAATATTTGCTGGCTTGGTTGCTTACTTTACTTCAGTTCAATCGTATTAAAAATGAACATGCTCTTACTGTCAGTAGAGGCTGAGAGAGAGAGTACGGGCAATCTCCAACAGTACTAGATCCTACATTTCCCTTGATACAACTGGATCAAGGGTCTCCAAAATGTCCTCTTCTTTCAAACTCCACACCCCCTATTCGTACAGAGAACCTGCATGACATAATTTTTCCAAAAGTTCCTCCAGAGCCACAGAACATTACACAACAGTGTTCACAGGCTAGTACTCCTCGGGATGAGTGAACTGAACTTCATGTGTAAAATTGGTTGAGTGACCTTTTAAACACTGCGTCCAACCTGGTTTAGCTCCTCAGGTTTAAAAAAAGCATATAAATATATTGTTTCAAATTTAAACACAGAATGACCCGTGGGCAAATCCAATAAAAGCTGTAAACGATTTCCTTTTCACTCACTAAAATCTGCTAATTGTCTGGTATTTATAGCTCTGCAACAGCTTCAAGGTGTGTTAACCTGAGTGCAGCTTGAGTCTGGTATGGAAACGGACTGTCTCTCCTCTCTTTTCTTGCAGCTAGTGTGCGGTCGCCGTAAGACATCGTTTTAATACACAGGGTGACAGATGAGCAGTTCTTGCAGCTTTCGAAGTTTTTCTCATAAACCAGCCTTTTTTCTTTTAAGGCAGTGAGAGCGCTGGAGATTGTGTGTCGTGGCCTTGAGAGGAAACCTATGCCGCTACTTGTATAAACTGTAAAGTAATCTCACCGTCGAGCTCCTATTTCTCCCCCCTCGCAGACCTGTCGGCAAAACACGATCTGGCTGGATTTGGGAATGGAGTAAAGGGGAGGCAGGGGGAGAGCTTATCTGATACTTTCCAAAAAAAGACCCCCACTGGCCCCCACTTCCCAAGGCAGGCAGAGACACCACATCTGGTAATACTGTAGGCACATTGTCCTTCCAGGTCTGTGGGCAAAGCTCGGGTTTCCTCAATATTTTCCCCTGGTGGATTCAGTTACCCAAAGGGCACTGCGAGGCTGACGGAGCAGCCAGCGTCACCAGACTTTTCTGATGAACCAAGGATGTCTGGGATGAGCTGAAGGAGCTCTAAATTTATCCTCATCAATTCATCAATTCATCTGAATTGTACAGGCGTGGCCTCAACTCCTCTGTCCACACTGTGCTGAGGCTGTGAAAGAAGGACGGACGGAGTCTTCTGCTTCAAATTTTTATTCATTCATTAGATCCAGATTTTGAATAATCATTTGAAAAGATGCAGCCTCTCCTCCTCTCTGGTGGTTGATAATGGGGCCGGTAGTGTTTGTGTAAGCTAAAATGTAGTCATGCATGCCCCCTGTAAGAGGAAATGGGCAACTGCAGTCTTAAACAAACTACTCAGACCTCGACAAGGCATTATGTGTGTAGTTGTTGCCCCTTTTGAAATAGTTTTTAAGGTGGAAAGTTTCCCGAAAGCAGCACATTTTTCCTTGTAGTATATTGATTAACTTGTGCTAGAAAGAGTCTCCAGCATGGAGGTAGAAAAAGTGGTTCTATCTTCATCTGCATCAAGGATCATCTCAAGGATCAACAGATTAATGATGCTCACCGGCACAAAGTGAAACAAATCTTCCAATAATTTGTGGAGCAAAAGGAGAGCAAAGAGGACCCCGATGTCAGATCATCAGTCCAAAACCTTGTTAACCCCTCTGCTCTCTGGTCTTATTTCGTCTCACCATCTGCCTTTCAGCTCCATTTCAGACCGGACAGACACCTGATCTGTCTCTATCGACTGGCCTTTTCTATAAATACAAAGTATAATGAATGAAGGCGAGCCTGGGTCTGCTTTATGAAATCAACAGACCCCCCAGACCCCCCTTCCCCACCTTATGGCCTGATAATGAGCCACTGAGCTTGCAGCAGTTCACCTGGTTTCCAACCCTCATCTCACCTCTGATTTATACGCCAAACCAGCTGTTAGCTCGCACTTCAGTCAGGGGAAATAGTGGTTTTTAATTACGAATGTCACGAATGAACTGAGTAGCGTGTCAGTTTTGATCGACCTCATTTACATCTACATTTTAGGAGTTTAATCGATGCTGTTGGAGTGATTTATAATGAGGGAGTAGGTTATCGGTTCAGTGCCCGAGTCCAAGGACACTACAGCAGGACACGTGGCTGTTGACGGACGTGTTGACTGTTGTGCAGATCACACCTAGTATTTAGCTTCTCAGTTCAGCAGATATGAGAGGATGGAATGCTAAATAACGCTAAAAGATGACATTTTAACCTTATTCTTTTTTTTCTGTTTGACAGGTTGTTGAACTGATCTCAAGTGCCATCGGTGATTTAGTTCAAGGAATCTACTGTGAGAATTCCAATAGTACCGAGGTAAAGCATCTGTTCTCCTTCTGTAGTCCAACTGTGATGTGGCACAGTAGAGCTAAATACTCTATGATAAGTGTTTATGTGAGGAAACAGCATGGCAGAATACAGAAAATGATTAGACCTTTAAAATATCCTGGAGTCAGTTTGAATGCAACGATACAAAATGAGTTACTTGAGACTAAAAATAAAGGTAAGGCAAATTCATTTGTACAGCACATTTCATACATAATGGTAATTCAAAGCACTTTACCTACAAAGAGACGGAGCGGCAAGATAAATCCAAACAGTAGAAAAGGGCTAGTGATATTCAATATTTTTGCAATTGTGCATGAATCCCATGAAAAGACCAAAGCCAACAATGAATTGATCCTACTAACAAGTATTGTGTCTGTATTCAAAGACTGATCTATATCTAATTCCTCTGAGTCACAGAGCTCCATTGTCGTCCAAAAGCTATTAAAAACACATCAGTGACCACACTGTTGTAATGGGTGACATCCTTTTGCTGGAAAATACTCTCAGAGCACTAAGTGTGGATTAATCCGCCGCAGAAAATAGTGTCCAGCAAATGCCCTTTTACATATATAATAATATATATTATTATACTTATTTTTGAGTAAAATTTGCTAGAAAATCAATTTGTGGCCCATTTTTAAAGATTAACATCTGCAGTAGGAACCGAAGGGTGGAGACAAATGAATTGTTGGATTTGGTCTTTTGTTAACAAGAAGCCAACATTATAATTTTAACAGGTAAAGAAAACAATAATTAATTTAAAAGCCACAGGAAAATGCGGCTTAAAGTGCTTAAGGTTGGCATGCATTTAAATAATCAGGAAGTTGGTTCCAGCTGTGTACTGCACAGAAGTTAAATACTGCTTTGTCAGTGGTTCTGACTGAAGGCGCTGCTAGCTGACAGTTAATGAGAAAAAAACAGATCACATCTTGATAAATAATGACTCAAAAAGACAGTCTGAATTCAAACGCCATAAGTGTTCAGAGTACCGCAGACAAAGTTTCGGTTTTTACCTCTTCAGTTGTCTGTTTATTCTAGAAAGTGCTTGACATCTATAGGCATTTAACATCTGATGATGGAGGTTTTTCTCTATTTTCCAGACCAAATTCAGTCTGTACCTACATCTGTACAGAGATTGTCTGCTTGTTATGCTTTTAGTGTTTTAAATGTTTTATGTTAGATTTCTATGTGGACAGGAAAGAACAGAGTGTTGACAGGAAAGAACAGAGTGTTGGCAGAGCTACACGGTTGGTTTTTCCTGCTCTGGCACTGCATCCCTCTCCCAGGTTCCCTTTGTTCCAAATAACTGAAGAATATGTGGATAATACTGTGTTAAATTGCTGTTCCTCTCTGGTGCACAACCAGTTACATACTGAAATATAAAATCACAGAGCAAGGAGGAGTTGTTTTGATTGAGGAGTTCTGAGGTGCTCTTTGAAGTTGTACAGTCCAAGCAGTGAGAGCTCAGTGCCGTGGCGTCTCTGCCTCTGTTTGCTCTGCAGGAGAATTCTTTCACCGATGACGTCGATGTGGCGGCGTGGGAGGAGCAGACGTTCCTGTCCCACGGGGCACTGCTGGCCAAGAGCTGTCAAGCTGCGATGGAGCTCGCCAAACACGACATGGAGTCCCAAAGGTTGGCCTACAAGTACGGCAAGCACCTATCACTGGCCCACAAGGTAAGTCTAATCTGAGTGTCCCACCCACCACACAGCAAGTACAGGTGAAGTCAGTCTTAGGAGGATAAATCAATATTGACTACTTTTTGAGATAACAGTTCCATCATGACATTCTGTGATGGCACTAATTATTTGTATTATTTGTTATTATAAGGATGTCGGGAGACATTTGGACTTGTTTTGACAGCAAAACACTTTACACAAGACAGCAGAAACCCCTGTAGGTAAAACCAGGTGTTACGCTGTTGCCTCAATTCAAAGAGTTTCTACTGAATGTATAAATGTTCGGCCGCATTTTTAAACATAATTTCCAGAGAAAAATATTGCTCTAATATTCGGGCCAAAATGGTACTAAAGATTTGAAAGCAAGTTCTCAGGGGCTTTAATACAGTCTTTTTCTGTGCTGAAACTTGTCCCTCCTGACCACCGTACTCTGAACGTGATCAAGTTCAAATGAAGTGAGCTAAAAATAAAGGCTGCTGATTGGCTGCTTGTTCCACTGATCTACAGAAAGCAGCAGTATCAAGCCTGGGTGGATAATTGGCCTTGTTTTAGTTTTAATAATATTAGTTTTAGTGTGTCTTTTGATCAAACCAAAGGGGGACCGAGGGATAGTTTTGCACTAAAACAATGCAGTGCCTAATTGTCTTATTATTAGAGACAAACATATAAAGATGTGGAATCAGGAGGATGGTTGATTTGTGCCAAGCTTACTGATGCTTTATCATTTTTCAAGGTTCAGAGGCTTTCTGAATCTTATTGGTGCTAGCCTAAAGGTCATACATAATGTTCCCACTCACAGTGCTGCGTTAGTATGTTCTCTCCTGCTGTGGCGCCCTGTAGCTGCCTGTCTGCAGACCTCAGTGGTTACAGGGAATCTCAGCATGGGGGGAAACAGAAATGAGGTCTTTGAAGGAGAACCATCCTCATCAGGCTAGCTGTGTCTGTAACCAGACTGTTCATCATGCTGCTCATTAACAGGGTCATCACTGGGTTGGTTTAATTGGTGCCTGGAAGTTTCTACAAAGTAGAATCTCATCCTGATTGACACAGTGTGCTCTCGCTTTTATAGCTGCACTCTGACCTGCAGCCGTTTGTGAAGAGCAGCATGGGAGAGCCGGTGTCGTTCAGCCTGAGCGCCGCCCCGGTGGTTTTCCACCGACAGAGCGTTGGCCAGGACAGGTGGCGTCAGCAGCTGCAGCAGGTATGAATGGTCTATGACGCCACTTTTGCTTCAGTCACAGGTAATTGCATGCATGAAATGAACATGTCTTAGCTGAACTCTTACAGTCTCATAGGTTAAGTATAATGCCATATGCCAGCCAACTATTGGATGTATTGTCGTGAGATTTGGTACCGACATTCACAGTCCACAAGGGATGAAACCTGTTTACTTTGGGGATCCCCTGACTTTTCCTCTAGCACCTCTAGGTTGACATTTTTGGTTTTAAATGCCTCAAGTATTGGATGGATCGGCATGAAATTTGTTACAGATACCTCAAGATAAACTATAATCACTTTGATGAGCTCCATTATCAGGTCAAATTTTCAGGTTTGCAAAACAATGACATTCCCGTCAGCCTCCGGTGTACTTTGTGTTTAGTGCTAATTAGCATATGTTAGCATGCTAACACACTGATCGTTAAGATTATACCTGCTAAACATCATCATGTTAGCATGTTGTGCGCATGTTGGCATAGTTTCATCAAATTTTACCATTTTCAAAGTTAATAAAAAGTTGTTGATTATAATGTTACAGCGACCTTGAAGTTTAACTGATAATAACTCTCTTTTCTGAAAGGTAAAAACACAGAGAGACCAACTGGATTACTCAAAGGTAAGCCCACTGGTTCATGTATTCCCTTTTGCAGAAGCTGCCTCTTCAGTGAGCTACGAAGACTTATTTTCTAAAAACTCTGAAACCCGTTTGTAAGAAAGCTGAATTCTTTTTTGTTTTAACTTATTGTATTCACCTGTTTATCCATCAAAGAGCCATCAAACAGAAACAGGACATCTTTTCACTGTAACCTATATCAAAGTTGACAAATTAGCTTTCCAAAGTCAATGTGTAAGGCAAGAGGGGGTGCTGATAGGGGTGCAAGCAGAGACCGCTACAGAGGAGGGGTCTGATGGTGTTGGGGGGCGGGGGGGTCACCTGGTCCCGTCTGAAACCAGAGCAGGAAGGATTAGTTACCAAGGCCTATTTGTGGAGGAGACACCGAGGCTCTGAGACAGTGGCATTGTGAGAGAATCTCCTTCAGCAGACCTATCGAAAAGGGGACATGGGGAGAAGTTTGAAGGGAAGGAGAGATGAGGGGACACAAGAGGAAAACTGAGAGCACAACAGAGGGAGGGATGAAATTTTAAAGAAAAAAGAAAGACCTTGGGCCCATAAGAGAAGAAACTTTGATTTGATTCAGCAAGATTGAAATGCATAATTAAATGAACGTTTGTGTACATTTCTGGCATCTACAAATTGTCTACATGATTTAGCATGTGCTTTCATCCCATTAACTCTGATAAATAACAACACAAGTTTACAAAACTCCCACTGTATACTGATTTGTATTCAGTCTATGCCCACTTAGAAAACATCCCAAAAGAGACACTTTTTAGCAGATTTGCCAGCTGTAAAATTGATCATTATGCGAGGAGAGTCCAGATTGGGTAGAAGTGAAAATTATTTCATTCATATTTTGCACTAATATCTGACTACATGAAAGAAATGAGGGTGACACACTGTTGCCTGAAGTCAGCTGTTGTCTTCCAGCAGCTTCAACTTATTTAAAGAGAAATAATTACCAATCATAGCACAATTGTCAATTAACATTTCAGTAAATAAGTTTGATATGAAATAAATAAATATAATAATAATAATAATAATAATACATACAGAATAATGGTAGCTAAAATTATAAAACAGGTTATTAAATTATTAAAACTATACTACTTTATTTGACTCAACAAGGCTGCACATGCCTACCTAGCCAGCTAACTGGTTATGCTGGCTTGTTAGCTCGGTTCAGACCAGTGCTAATTCAGCATTACCTAAAGGTGATGTTATGATTGTAAAGCTTCTCCTCAGAGAAAGACACAACTCTATGAAAAGACAAAAAGACAGAGAATCTTCCTCTGTGGTTCCCATAGCCAACATACACTAGCTAATTAGCTGACATTTGCTGCTGCAGGCTGGAAGCATGTGATTGGCTGAAAGGTAGATGTCATTGGAGAAATGCCAAAAACTGACGTTTGAAAAGGGGTATTTTCAAATAAGAATTTCTATAATAAAATGAAAAGGGAACTCCTTAACATTTCACAATAATGAACTATTTCACCTTTTTGGGTTTTTTTTTATGTATTATAATTTCATTTGTTTATATGATTATTTGTTTCATTGTGATGTGTTGATTTAATATTGAACACTTTGGTGCTACATAAGTATAGGCACAAATGTCAGCTTAATTAATGGTGGTACAACACTTTCTGTAGCTTTAAGTCAGTGAGTAAAATGTGCTTATCAAGAAGAAAACAAGGGTCTGCTGAATGCAACAGGACTCACTTTCATCATTTATGTGCAAAAAGAAAAAAACAAATCTTTGTTTTAGGTGTTGTACAAATTAATTTTTATTTTTACATTTGAAATTCATCTCAAATCTAAGAAAAGTAATGTTAAATGTTTTATCATTTTTAATGATTTAATGGTGAGAGATGTCACAGCTAGAATACTTACTAGTGTATATATTAAATAGTTTTAATATGCTGGACCTGAATGTTGATGAGGTATCAGGTGGAAGTGCATGTGGAAAGAAGAGGATTATGAGGTAACCTAACGTGCAAACAAAGAAGAATGGGAGGATATCAAGAGATGAGGGAACATTAAGTTAATGCAGAGCAAAACAAGGTTAACTGATAAGATGGTGTGAAATGAGGGTGAACAAGAATGTTTTCTAAATGAAATAAGCAGCCAGGGTGAGGCCGTCATTGACACCTGCAGTTTTCTGGGGGGTGGGGGGTTAAAGAAGGAAGGCCTACGGGGATTTCCACCTCCAGAGCTCTAGAGAAAAAACGCCCTCAGCAAAAAGATGTCCCAACACACCAGCAGGAAGGCATAAAGACATGCCCAAATTCGCTCAGTCTGTATACTTTAGCTCTCGGTTGGGGCTGATTTGACATCCTCGTGTGCTGAGACTTATACATGTGTATATATAAAGCTTCAAGTAGTCTTATTGAGACTACATTTTCTTTTAAGCAAGATATAATAACAAATCATACAGGAATTCACAATCACAGTCTCAACGAAGCCTAAAGAACAGACAGACACGTCATCACTAACACTATCGATAACGTTGCGTGGGCAACAAATGTACATTTCTGTGCGGTGCATTTAGTTCCAATTAATTACCTGTGCGCCAGTCCTGTGAGATGGTGCCATAATTAGTTGACTGAAAAGACAGGAGAGCTGTGAGATACCTGGGTACAACCTACAGAAAAATCAAATTCAGTGCATATCCCTTCTTGCCGTCAAAGATGCCAGTTTTTTTAAATATAACTTGCGGTGATGAGCTTGAAATCTTTCCCTTGTAGTGAAATGTGGTAAGCTGCTTCCAGTGGCACCAGGGGCAACATGCAAGCACATGATTGTGTTTATACAACTACTTTTCTGTCATTAAAAGAAATGCTTTGCTTTTGTACAGTCTAATTGTTACCCTTACTCTAAGAGCACGCTAACTTTCCCCGTCTCTTAACAGTTTTGTTGTGTTGACAGCTGGATAGAAACAGGGATGACACAAACGTGACAAACTAACATGTGTTTTCATCCCCTCGACAGCTTTTGGCAGCAGTTAAGTCAGAGAAAGGCGTGAGCTCAGCGGTGGACTTATGCTGTTACCATGGCAACAAGGCTCTGGAGGCCATACAGGCTTTCCCCTCCTCCGAGGCTCGATCTGCCTTGGAGAACATCGCCTCCGCCATCACCAAATTTTGACCTGGACTCATACATGCACACTTCTAAATGCCTGTCATGTCTTTGTCTGCAGAGGCAACAGGACGAGAACCACTGAACAGTTGACACTTAAGAGACAAATGGACTTCTTTTGAGCCAGAAGCTGGCTAATGTCTGGAAAAACTGTTCTGTTGTGGATGACAGTGTACCTCAGAAATGCAATGGCCATATCCATAAATGGTCATCATTAAAAATGAAATAAAAACACATTACTTCAGCATCATGTCATGCGTTGTGTTGGCTCTAATACATATACCCTACCACTCCTGTGTGGAGGAAATATCACGCCAAGCTGCATTTTAAAACCTGGCAGTTTATTGTGACGCTGCTTATCAGCAAAGGCACATACCAGGCAGAACGTAATTTAAGTTGTTTTGAGGAATTGCTATTGTCATCTGGAAAATGTGCCATGAACGGCAAATGATGCACCAAGCAGCACTTATTCTAACAAAATTTCTTTTTTTTTTAAATTGGTTCACCTTGCTAGTTACTGCACACCTCAGATGATGCTGAAATCATAGCTGTTGGATGCAGTGGGTGTTTGCCAAATTGAAAAGCAGTTCCAAACCAGTTGTGGAAATGTCTCAAAGTCATGTTCTAGCAGGTATGTACCTCTGCTGATAAGCACAGCTCCAAAAATATGTATTTCTTTAATGGTGTTTGGCATGATCTCCTCCCACAGAGGGTGGAATGGCAAGCATCAGGGGTAATGTCATCTATGTTGCCTTATTATGTCTGTCCCCATGCCTGTGCATGTGATCCAAGTCAACCCAGGAGCGGGGAAAGGTCACACAGCCTCTCCCCTTGGCCCAGCCAGCAAGCGCATTGAAGCTCCGCCAAGCAGTAATTATTAATGAAGAGACCTGAGCAAATGGACAGGAAATGCAGAGGTATTGATTGGGCCGGCTGCCCTGCTGTAAGCCGTACAGGCTGGCGCCAGCCTGGTGGCCTGTGGTTTCCCAGGCTGCTGTCTGTAGGGGGGGGGACAGCCAAGGTGTGAAACCAGGCCACCGCTGGCAGCTGTCTGTCACATCCAAGCCACACCTGAAGGACAGAGCACAGGAGACAGGACGAGGGTACACCGCCCACACAGAGGAGTCTGTAGTTCTAGAGAACAGCAGCACATGTTGGTACCACATCACAACATGCCTTTGAGACTGAATTTACATGAAGGAGGTGGGCGCTCAGCGTCCTGAGCTAGAACTGCTCACGTGCAAGTGGTGGTTAAATATTTGACTTAGAAAAAGAAAGATGCCTCAAAAAGAGTTTCAGTTTAGGAGCTGTTCCTGTCAGTAATGTTGCATTTAGTGGCAGGTTCCAGATGAAACATTTATTCTAAATGACAAAAAGCTCATCTTGAACATAACCTAAGGATGATACACACCCAATTCGTGGTTTTTAGCAATACCAGCAATGTAGGTCTGTCGGTTGGTCTACCACGTTGGTCCAGATTGAAATATTTCAACAGCATTACATGGATTGTCATGGGAGTCATTCATGGTCCCCAAAGGATGTATCCTACTGACTCTGGTGATCCCCTGCACTACCATGAGGTTGATTTCTGGTTTGAGGAAAATGTCTCGACAACTGTTGGATGGATTGCCATGAAATTTGGTTCACACATTCATATCCCACTCAAGATTAACTGTAATCAATTGTGATCCCCTGACTTTCTATCCAGTGCCATCATCATGTCAATATTTGTATTTATCCGATACAGGTTTATGACCAAATACCTGCAAAACAAATAACATTCCCATCAGCCTCAGCAGTACTGTGTGTTTAGTGTTACTAATAAGCAAATGTTAGCATGCTAACACTTGTAAACTAAACTAAGATGGTTAGCATCGTCACTGTGAGCCTGTTGCCATACTGATGTTAGCATTTAGCTCAAAGCACCACTGTGCTGCAATACAAACTCACAGAGGCACTAGCGTGACTGTAGACTAGAGTCTTGTTTATTGAATAGTTCTCCAAAAGAAAAAAAAAACTTTGCAGTTGAAGCTGCATTCAAATTGCACCATGTAAAGGAAATGTTAGTACTGTCTGGTCTGTAAATTAAATCATAAAAAATGCCAGCTTGTTAGGTTAAAACAAGAACATTCAAAGATTACCAGCTGCTATTCATTGGGAGTATTGCTCTTGTTTACATGTCAGTGATAATTTAACTATCTGATCAGCTGCCTCAATGAGTAACATCACTGAAAACACGAGGCAGAGCAGTGGTGGTGGAGAAAGGGACTCAGGGGGTTAAAAGTGGATGAGGAAGAAACAGATGGGTGGATGAGGGCGAAGGGGAGATGATAGGATATAAAAGAAGAAGGTGGAGCTGAAGTGCAAAAGATGGCAATGTGGAGTGAACTATTTTGAAAACAAGCTCCTGTCTGTTGCTGGTTTGTACGTCCACTTCCTCTGCTGTTATGGTTTCCGCTGCTTGGGCTTCCTGGGTACAGCGAGGTACAGATATGTGCCAGGGAAAGCCTCAGGCTCTTCATGAAATATTTATTCTTGCCGTGAGGAGACATGAGGAAAGTTACATGGAAATTTAAAAGGACCAAACAAGGGAGGAGACTGGGGCACTGCCAGAATGACAAATATAGTTACTAAACAGAACTTTTTCAAAAGATGAGGTCTGGCCTAAGCAATGAAACTGTTGCACAGATGCTCCCAGTAGAAATAAACCAGGCACTGCAGAACAGGATTTGATGGGATGAGGGTTGTTTTGTTTTCGACTTGAAGAGGAAAAACAAGTTTGTCCAGTATAAGCTAAATGTTTAATGTAGAACAGAAATGGTAGCCTATTTTTCTTCCCTGACAACATTGCTACTGCCAGCATTCATCTTTTGGATGTGTCCTGTATTAGCCCAAATGAAGAGCAGAACGAGGAAGGAGAGAGGTTTGTCAGCTTTATGTCCTGCACAGCAGAAACCTGACACTGTGTTTGCTTACCGTTGCCAGTTTGAGAGTCTTGGGTATCATGAAAGCAAGAGTTGGCAAGACTATAAGTTTACATGCAAAACATGAAGTGGGTAACAGCGGCCTTAGTGTGCCCAGACCAGACGATGAGAGTGGTGTAATTACAGCAGGGTCCAGTGGAGAGAGTCCGCCAGCACAGATTCCATTACACACACACACACACACACACACACACACTTGCAAACACCCCTGTGGATGTCGGGGACAGAGCGACTTGACAGAAAAGATACAGTGTTCTTGGAACTTGGAAATAGTTTATATATAATTTAGCTTATTAGAACTTTTGTGGTGCCAGGTTGTTAAAAAAAACCTTTAAACTTCAAACTGGAAGGATTATTATAAAAACCCTTTATTAATGACTTACAAAATGTTATAACTGCAAACTTGATGCCTTATTATTTTAATGGATTACCAACATTTAAAACAGCATTATTACCAAATAGACAGGACTAATGCCTGCCAAAGGGATTTTTCACAACTTGGCAACCCAATACATTTTCTTATAAACACTTTCTAAAGTACATTTTAGAAAATGGTAGAGAAATAAGCATTTTATGCATACAAGCTTCCAAATGAATCCCATTCCTTTGCAGGTTTTATTTTGTGTGTGGTCAGTAAGGAACCATCATCAGGTCCACAGTGGATGACATGACATTACAATCTGTTACACAGTATATACGCAGTTTGGGCCTGATAATCTTTTGATGATATTTTGTTAACAAATCCGTTCACCCTGCTCATTCCTGGATACATGCAGCTGGATGTAGTTGGTGTTTGGTTGAAATTGAAGAGCAGCTCCATACCAGTTGTAAAAATGCATCAGAGTCATGTTCTACATATGCTGAGAACAGCTGTGAAAGAATAGGTTTTATTAATGCAGTTTGACGTGACAGGGAGGTGTGGTGGCTGAGAGGTACAGCTGTGTGCCTATCAACCAGAAGTGTCTGCTAAATGCCAAAATGTAATGTAATATTCTCACTAGAGTGATAGAAATGGCATGAATCGGGAATAATGGCATCTATGTTGCCAAGAAACTCCACAATTTAATAAAAAATGTTAATAAAAATGCATTCAAATGTTTAAAAAGAATCACATTTCTTTGTAGGTTTTACAGGTCTGATAATCTTTGCATTGCTACTGTAGTTTCCACACTTGTATGTACAGACATCAAGTTCCCACAGTACCAAGACATACAAGTCAGGGTCTCATATTTTCTGTCAGTGTTTAACGCCTGTGACGGGCTGATGCCTTGGCCATGGAGTTGTCCTGCCTTCCTTCCAAGTGCATGCTAGGATAGATTTCTTCCAGCAGCCCCTGTGACCCTATTAGGAATAAGCCAGTGTGTTAAATGACTGAGTAAATATGAGTGTGGAGTGATAGTAGAACCTCCATTTGTCTTCTTCTGAATGGCCTATCAGTAAACACCTGCTAATATCATCATATGGCTGACGGTGATGGATGAAAGTCATTCTCCTGCAATAGGAACAGTATGGCTGATTGGCCTCCTCGACACAGACGAGCATATTGGCCAAAAATGACACTTTAACGAGCTCTTCCCGGTGTTAAGTGCTGCACGCCGGCCCCTCGTCACAAGCCGTCGCCTGGCTGACCCTGGA
Organism: Nannoperca obscura; assembly: GCA_036024295.1. Classification (NCBI taxonomy): domain Eukaryota; kingdom Metazoa; phylum Chordata; class Actinopteri; order Centrarchiformes; family Percichthyidae; genus Nannoperca; species Nannoperca obscura. Next base: position 20,713 of record JAVQJL010058452.1, on the reverse strand, counting down.
CCGTGCGTCCTCCTGCACAGGTCCTGCTCGCTTCATTGGCTGACAGATCAGACTGCCATGGAGACAGCTCATTAGTCGAATAATGAGAACCACACCAGCCACACATTGTCTTGTTATATCATCTCAGTATCGACATATTTGTGGCTGGAGACAGAACATTGGGTGCTAGTGTGTGCATGAAACAGTCAATGATTAAGATAGAATAATGGCACTGTGAGGTCTCATCGGTTCGGTTCATCTCTCGCCGACTGAAATCTCTGTTCATCAGAGGAAAACAGTTAACTAGCTCAAGTAACTAGCTCTGCTTAATAGCTACTGCCCCTTAAAAATCTAAATTTCCCTCTGATTGAACAATATGGTATAGCTCCATATGATTGCCCTCATTAATCATTATATTAGTATATATCACAGCAATGCATTTTTTTAAGTTTTAACTCTATAATCTTTGAACTTGGGGTGTCATATGATACTGTGATTATTAGTATACAGACTCTCCGCTTTAATTTGAGGATATTTGTAGCCAGAGTGGAGGGACAGCCTTAATCCCTAACGTCAGAGCACAGTCTATGGCGCACACCTGACTTCACTTCACTGACTTCAGATTATTGTAAATTGTCACGTTTAGTTCTGTTGGCTGTGTCTTCATTGGATAAGCATGCTTCCCCATAGACATCTGCAAACTGAGCATCCCTGTGCTTTTTCTGTGCTTTTCTGCATAGCTTACATAAATCTTTTTGTAGACAGAAGAGTTTAGTTGAACTCTATACAGCGCTGTCACAACCTGCAGTACAACAGAACAGAATAATAATTTTCTTTGGTGTAACATTTAAAGGTCACTACCTCAGATAATAAACTGTTGCATCGAGGATGGTAGAGACATCGGTAAAATCAGTCCCAACGTATATTTGGGGGAGAGAATTTACTTCAGATGCACAATCAACAACAACAACACAATTACAAAATGCTTAAGGCAAAAATGTACAGTGAGACAAAAGATTCATCAGTATACAAAATGATCGTGTCATTTACAAGACAATGGTGTGGTTTGAAAATTGCTGTTCAAGTCATTATCAATAAAATAATCTTCCTAGTTTGTTCTCCGTGGTTTGGCATGTGTATTTAGGAGTGTGTGCTATTTAACCTGTTGATATCCTACATGCAGCCCAGAAGCTCGAGGTTGACACGTTGTACTCTACAGTATAGCAGACAGATATGATCAGAGCTTGTTCTCGTATTGTTGCCGTGTTTTTCCACTTGAGGGCGATGTTGCCCACATGATGTGGGTTCTGTAGCACAAGGTAAGGAGAGATTATCCCCACAAACATGAGGTATCACTCCTACCTACTTCTCTTTTGTTTTTTTGCTTTACTTAACTATTTTCAGGACTTGAGACAGTATAAAAGAAAGGCAGCTACTTATGGGAATGCCAGATCAAAATGTATACAAATGCATATATACATAGAATACACAGACTATTAAAAATATAGCATTTAATCCTAATATTTTTTTAATTATTCCTGTTTTGCACATGCATTATGCTGATAATGACTATTGATGATGGGTCTTGAATAACTTGAAAACCTGTTATATATGTTGTTCCACATATCTCTGGTATAAATTAATTACTAACTAATATTGTTGGATTCTCTATGCCTTTATACTACAGCTTGTTTCATAAGTCGAGGACTGTGACTCCGTGCATCAGACCATCTCCTATAGATTTGGTTGACTTTCTGAGGAAGCCATCATAAATCACCACTGCTCTTCTCCACTCCTCAGGACCAATAACCACTCAGTATGATGATCTAACAGCACAGAAATGTATAATATAGTGTATTTTAAAGAAATAGGTACTACATGCTTATCATAGTGGTATACAGCTAAACACAAACAGCACCAACAAACCCTCTGAGCCAATCAGTATTGAGGACCAGCCATATAAGAAAATCCTACATATTATACAGTGGATTCACATCCTTTGCTTAATTTAAAGTAGGAATACAACTCAGTAAAAACTTTTACAAGTTATAGTCTTGCACTCAAAATTGTTCTTGAGCAAAAGTACATAAGAATTATTAGCCACAGTTACATTAAGTATAAATACAAAAGTATCAATTATTTACGTAAAATGACCCCTGTCAGAGTTATATTGTGCATCAACATGTCAACGTTTGTATGTTAAGCTAGTCTATGCTATTTTATATACTGTTTAGTCGTCTCATTTACTGTTTAACAATGTTTCATATTTCAGATGGTTATTGTAGATTTTTTAAATGTGAATCTACGAAGTGTAAGCTGTAGAGCAGCAATAGTGCGTCTTAAATGTATTGGAGTAAAAAAAGTACCATATTAAAATATTCAAGTAAGGTACACTGTCGAATTGTAGGCTACTTCAGTAGTACATTTACGACGTTACTTTCCACCACTGACTTTATATTGTAAGATATATACACACAAATAGGCGTATTTATAGGCAAGAAAAATAAATCAGACCGTTTTTGTCTACTCGTTTATTAAATAGTGATGATATGCAGCTAAGCTATAAAGTCACTCAGCACACTGTACGTGGGCCTAGCTGCCCGCGTCCAGCCACTCACGTGAGGCTCAGCATAATGACAGCTGTAATTAAAGACTTTTTTTAAAGCGGCGGTGCTGTTGTTTGGATATAATAATATTGCTTTAACGGACATGTTGTTTCATTCAGACGGTATTCTAACGGTTATTGTATTTTGGTTTATTTTTCACCCTTCTCCCCACAGCTGTGCGGAAGTGACACAGCAGGCAAGCGCCCCGTCACGTCACGCGAGAAAGCACAGAAGCCGAGCGAGAAAAAAAACATCAACAACAAGAACAACAGTTACCTGCAAATAAACCTCCGTGATAAGCCGCCGACATGTCCAACGCCTCGTTAACGGTCCTAAAGGATCGCATGGACTCTTGAAGGTGAGTTCAAACGCCGGTCACGCGAGTTTAGCGTGCATTTAACAGGTCAGAGCAGGAGGGGGGTTAGTCCACGCAAACATTGCCTCGTCATTAAAATTCACAAACAAAATGTTGCACTATTCAAGCTACGCCTTGCAGTGGTGCTCCTAATGACCCGTGTTGTGGTTAAACGGACACGGAGCCTTGTCAAGAGTTACATTCGCACAGCTGGTTTGGCTTGTGTTTTGGTTCATGGGCGGAAGAATGAGGAAGTAGCGGGCTAATACAGCTAGGAGGCAACTCAGCGCACGGTGGCACGCACAGAGTCTGGCAATAATGTACCTCCTTTAAATGAGTTGACATTACAGTGGTTTTTCAAATCAGTTAAAGCTGTTTGGCAGCACGCAAACTCAAGCTGCATACCAGATAATGTGTTTGGTTGCTGCTTATAATCACATGCTTTTTGTCATAACGGCAGTATACAAGCAACCACATGTTTATATGTTAATTAAAATGTTTAATTTGAAGTGTATACGTACAGTATGTATGTTATGTGTAAGCATATTTGAATAAAACCATTACTGATCCAGTGTTAGAATTCTAACTTCACTGTGTTCATTTCTTTTCTTGGTGGAATATAATCAGGTTCTGGAAATGTGTCACCTAGGACTGCAACTAACGACTATTTTCATTATCAAGTCATGTACCAGTTACTCTGCTAGTTGTTTCCGCTTTGCTGCCAAATCATATATGTTGACTTGGTAACGATGTACAGTATATTAGAGAGTTTTTCTGTGACTTCATATGTTTGTGATTTATTTTTCTAGGCTATGAATTCCGCTGAGCATGGAGAAGTTTCAGATGAAGCGATGCATGGGAAAGGTAAATTCCCGCTTACCTGGGTTTGAATAAAACATTTTAAATCATCTTGCCTTGTAGCATAGCTAAACCTGTTTCTTCCAATAAGGCCTGGCATTGATTGTTGAAGAGGTTCCATGATATGGTTCTATTGCATCTTTTAAAAAACATCAATATCGTGTTGGAAAAGAAACAAGAATTCTGATCACATGAGGTCCTGCCAAGTTCAAGAGATATTGTGTTGTTGTTTTTTAAATATAACCACTCTTAACTTCCATGTGTATTTCTAAATGTGAACCATAAAAACAAATGCTTGAATAAAGAAAACGGGAAATGTCATTATTTGCAGAATACAAGCATGTCCAGGGCGTTAAGGAGGAGATGGAGGACTTTGCTATTTGCGAGTCACCTGAAGGACTTGGAGGAGGGTCTGCTGGGGCCACTGAGGCTGGGAAACGGTCATCTGCAGAGATGGGCCCCGACACAAACCTGTCCACCAGCAGCAAGAGAGTCAGAGGCTCTGGCGAGGTAAGCTAACCTCAGGCCATTTTATCTAACTGAAACATTAGTATACAACATTGGCAATTTGCATATCCTATTTGTTGAATAGGTCAAGGTGTCTCTAACTAGTACTTTGGGAACTATTAAGGTTGAAGGCACTATATAAGTAAAGTCAATTTACCATTTTGAATGTTTTTTACTAGATGAGGCGGCACTTGATAGATGAGACCAGCAGACATGAGCCTCTTTGCCTCACCACAACTGGAGAGAAGAGGGATTGCATCCAGCAGAACTCTAGAGTCTCCTACAGAAAGCCTCTCTTCAGCATCTCCCACAGGATCTCAGAGAAGAGGAACACACCAAGTCTGGAGCAGCAGGTCAGTCATGGTGCCGGGAATGAGCTCAACTACAGCAGCATCCTCTCACCCAAGCTCCAAAGTTCAGAGGAAAACGGCTCATTGGAGACCTTTCCCAACACAGACACTTTAGGCCAAGCTTCGTCAACAGACTCTAGCCTTTATCCGCTGATTGAGAAAATGTTTCTCATTCTCAATACCCTCAATTCAAGCATGACGCAACTGCATAGCAAAGTGGACTTGTTAACGCTTGAGGTCATGCGAATAAAGAAGCAGATCAAGCCAGCTGAGATGGTGATGGAGTTCCAGCCGCCTCCTGAATATCTGCTAACAAGTGACGAATTGAATCAGCTGATGGAGCAGACATCCAGCGCTGGGGAGCTTGGGTGTCGGCTGCTGGTGCATCTCTTTCCAGAGCTGTTCAAAGCCAGGGATTGCTCTCATGAATGCACAGCAAGCAAAAGAACGCTGGAGTCTCTACATCTGCAGCTGATCCGTAACTATGTTGAGGTATGCTACCCTTCAGTCAAGAACAACAGTGTCTGGCAGGAAGAATGCCTCCTTCAGGTTAATGACTTGTTCAATCGCTTCTGGGCACAGAGGGATATGGAGAGCGCGCAACTGCTCAAGAAGCAGACAATCACAGATGCAGCGATAAAGGCTGAGCATCCCCAAACCTATCGTTTCATTAATGAGCAGGGCCAGGAGGAGCATATCTCCCTAGATAACCAGCAGAGCAGCCTGGCTGTGTCAGACCTTGCTTTCAGTACACAAGCCACAGAGGAGCTGGATGAGTTCTCCTCCCCCGAGGACTTTGTTATTTTTCTTATGCACCGTCTCTTCCCTGAGGTTTTTGAAGAGGGGAAAATGCCAGAAGGCTCCAGCAGTTACAGTAGTGTGGGGCAACTAATTCTGGATTCTGACAAGATGGAAATAATAAGAAAGTATATGGACGCTAACTTTCCTGATGTGCCTGAGGACAGCTGGCTTCAGGTGTGCATTCAGCATATGGAGGATGCACTCGAGGGTCCTCACAGTAATGGCAATGGGAGCGAGCCTGACAACATCAACGATGAGAGCTATGACCTGGCCAGCCTTCCTGAAGATGTTTCCATTATTAAGGTTCCAGAGGTGGGTGATTATGAAAGGCCCAGTCGCAAGTCCAAAAAGTCGCTGCTTACACCCGTGGATTTTGACAATCTGGAGATTCATCCTGCTGACTTTACTGTTCCCCAGGAGTACCTCTTGTCCAGGGAGCAGCTGAAGAACAACTATGAATGTAGCTTGTCCATTGGGAACTTTGCTTCTCGGTTGCTGGTGCTTATGTTCCCTGAGCTCTTCACCCACGAGAACACGCGGAAGCAGTACAACTGCAGTGGTTCTCTTGGTAAGAAACAGCTCGACCCTGTTCGTGTGAATCTGATCCGTCACTACGTGCAGTTAGTGTACCCTCGGGCCAAGAACGACAGAGTGTGGATGTTGGAATTTGTGGGCAAACTTGATGAGAGGTGCAGGAGACGTGACACGGAGCAGAGAAGATCCTACCTGCAACAACGCAAAGTGTATGGTCAAGAGTCCGAGCAGGACTTTCTTTGCCAGATGAGCCAGCTCAATCAAGATAGCATGAGGGAGGATGCAGATATTCCCTCTTTACCCCCTGAGAAAAGTAGCAAAGACTTTTGTAAAATTCCCTTGGATGAACTGACTGTATCCAAACCTGACTTCCCTGTACCTTCTGCCTACCTGCTCTCAGACACTGAAGTACGGGAAATCGTCCAGCAGAGTCTCTCTGTTGGGAACTTTGCTGCCCGCCTATTGGTGCGCCTCTTCCCTGAGCTCTTCACCCAGGAGAACCTACGGCTGCAATACAACCATTCAGGGGCCTGCAACAAGAAGCAGCTTGACCCTGTCCGCCTCAGATTGATTCGTCACTTTGTGGAAGCGGTGTATCCTGTGGATAAGATGGAGGAGGTGTGGCACTATGAATGTGTGCCAAGCATCGACGAACGTTGCAGGCGCCCCAATCGCAAAAAGTGTGACATTCTTAAGAAGGCCAAGAGGTCAAGCACTGTCTCGTAGTTACAGTCCTTTTCAGTTAGGCAACACTTTTTGTCATAAAAATAATTGCACAGTATGTAAGCTGAAGCTGCATTGTTGAACTTTTACAAACTGTCCTATGTAGGATGAAGCCAAGCTGTTTGGAGTTTCTTCAGTACTATTCTCAGTCATATTTTATCTTTTGGCTACAGCAGTAGATGTTGTAGTTCATGTTTTCATATTATCGTTGGATACAGAGTTAAAACTGCTTCTATTTATAAGCCAAAACTGTCCTAGCTTATCTAACATACTTTGTTGATAAATGTTGTAGCCTTAAATACAATAACAATGATAGTAGCTAATAGCATAGATCACACATTTGCTCTATGGATAGCAATTAATCACAATGATGTGATATATTTCCATTACAGTTACTGATGTAGCATTGTGCCACCACTGTTTTAATAACAATGTGCTTATGTTAAGCCTTCTTATAGAAGTTTATATTATAAAGACAATTTAACATGACAATGGATCATGGTAACCGATTTCTAATAAAATCACAATATGAATATATTACTGGACTGTTTCATGTAAAAGCACAAAACTGTTCCTGTTGGTGTATCTAACTTATTGAATACTGACTGCAGTTTTATGCCTAGAGGAGTGAATCCTGAACACTCTCCAAAGAGCTCTGCAAAGCAACATAAATATTGCTTCTACTAGTACTTACCACATTCTTACATTTTTGCATCAATTACAAACATGCAATGAGGATTTGCAGAAAATATATTAGGAGCAGCCCAACATACCACAAAGGTAATGATTCTGATGAAAATGTATGAACTTGCAAGCTAATGTCGTGCTCCTTATCAGGACATGATTTTCAAATCTCAAAACTTCAAAGTGCATCTTTATTGGGGGAGTCTCACAGTACAGTGGGGAAAGATAAACATTTCAACTTTCCCAACCAACTGCTTAATGTCTACAACCACTGATAACCTTTACATGATACCTTTTGTAATCCATTCTTGATCCAACTTGTCAGAGATCATTCAAATGCCACTCATTTGACGGCATTACTTTCTGCAGGTGTTCACTGGCCAACGGCATTACAGTCAATAATGGCCTATTTAATTTCACGCCTTGAAGGCCTCATCCTTGGAAAGTTCTATACTTTTCCAGCGCCTTATGGCAACCTTGTACTTTTCTGTGTTACTGGAATCACCCAAAACCCTCCGGAGGATGACTCTCATCAGAGTAACAGTGTTTGTTTCTCGGTTCTCCGACAGCACAAGGTCCAAGGTGTCCCCAACTTTCACCTGAAGAAGTAACAAAATATGAGTAATGACAAATGGGTGAAAGACACAAGTAGAAGACACCCTAAAAATTTAGGGTAAGAATATGTAACTTGTTATCAAATATCGCTCACCATTTTACTTTTCTTGATGAGTTTCTGTCCATTTAGTCTGAGCTTGTTGTTATAGAAAGCATCCTCAATTTTACTGTAATAAGACAAAGGACAGTTAGTCTATACCCATGTTTGAAAAGGGTTTTAAATGCCCTGCTGTTTACAAGTTAAATTTGAACATGCTGATGCAACGTAATTTGTGTCAAACTGAAACACCACTGATAGCATGGGAATAGAGAAACATGACAAACAACAAATATGTTGTACAATCACTGGATTCTATTCAGCTTAGACAGCATTTACTGGCTGATATCTGTTTGTTCTAAAAACGTGTTGGGAATGTAACAGCCTAGCTAGCCTTTGTTTCTTTTCCTTTATCCATCTATAAGGAAAAGATGGCGTTCAAATCTGAGAGTCACTCACTTGCGCGCCATGTCCAGGCCAGCTTTCATGATGACGTCATAGCGAAAGGATTGCACATATTTCTCCATATCTTTATAATCCTTGGGCAGATTTGGGTTCTCATCCACCTCATCTTCATAATCACTGTCCTCAGGGTCTTTTTCGTCCTCCTCTTCCTCTTGTACTGTCCTAGCAGCGATTTTCTTCTTGTTGCTTTTAAACCTCATATGATGGACAGTCCAACCCCTAACAGCGTCTCTGCCACGGAAAGCAGGCCTGTGACAGCCAAGTGTGGGGAAAGCCGAGCAGCCCCACAGCTGGCGTGTGTGGATGGCCCGGGGACACCACTCAGTCTGCCTCAGTCCATATCCAGCAGCCAGCAGGTGGCGAGGGTTCAACCTTCCTAGCTGCCTCATGGCAAGTGCCTGCACGACCAAACTCTGCATGTTGGAGCTCCACACACTCACTAGAAAAACATGGATGGCAAGGAAGCATTATGCTAAACATACTGAATGAATTACTATGCATTCAGCATCAAAAGTCAAGGCTTCAGAATAACTGAACTATGTTCTAGATCACTTCTTAATGACAATGTCAAGCTCAATATTTCAGACTTGCTTTCCCATAATGTCCTATCTTATCCTATAATTTCACTATTTATACAACTAATTGTGCTATTTAATTAGATTGATTGCTAAACCACCCTTGTAATGAGTAAAGGAAGTCCATTTGCATTACACTATCCAGTAGAATCGAAATGTACCTTCAAAATAAAAGCCTCACGTGATCTCTCTTGTGTTCTACATTTAAGAATGTTGCACTTAATATTCAATAAACAATGATAGTACGAAAGGCACAAACTGGAGATAAACTATTTGTGTTAAATTGCATTTGTTGATTTTCCGGAAGTGACGTTTAAATTCCTATTCTTGACACCAGCCGACACCAAACATTTATGGAAGGTAGCCCTTTCCCAGATGCGGAATATAGTTTGTCTTTTTGAAATGAGCTGCAGTTTGTGTACTTTTTCGTCATGATTTAATGTAATGGCAGCGGCTGTCTCTGCCTGACTGAGCTTAAATTAAAACCGAGCTGAAGCACATACGGGAAGCTAGCTTTACTTTTCTTCAGTAAGCTCGTGGACTCATTGTTTCATGCAGCCCACCACGAGCTTGCTAATCAACAAACACAGTAATGCCCGTTTTGCTATGTTGCTAAATGTTAAATATGAACGTACTAACATGCAATGAGTATTTGGTAACGATAGTCTACTCACCTATGGTATAGCTAACCTTTCATTGCCCGTTACCGTACTTCTTTGCCACTTCTGACTGGGTCACTTGTGTACCCAGCCGGTGTAAATGTGCTGCCACCTACCGCCCTGGAGGACAACGACTTCACCTGGCCGAGCTGAACACCAAATATTCTCCCAAATATATTTTTTTTTACTTGTAACATGACACTTTGTAACATGACACTTTCCAACTCCACTACTAATTAAATGTGCATTACAGGGACAAAAGGACAGGGTAAACCCCCATTCTATTTCTCAGCAACAATGTTATGGGCTGTGATTGATCCAGAAATAATTATCTAGGAAATCAAAGTCAAGCCAAAAAGCAAAAAGTGAATGCAGAGACACGCAATCTCTTCATTCATTTTTATAAAGAATAACGACTATACTTTGTATATCGTAGAAAGACAAAACTGTTTTAAAATGTTAGTACATCCGTTTCTTATTGTTTTAAACTGATGTGCCTCTCTGAAAAATATTAACATTAACAATATTTATATTCATATTTAAAGATATATATAAAACACAATACCAGAATCCTATAACCAATTCAGCCATTATTCATTTTATTATTTACACCCGTGATTTCTGAACTGTAACATGTCAGAATGTCTGTGAAAAAAATCTATTGATGCCCATGAAGGATCCAAGCCAGCAACATTTCTTAAATATACATGGGGTTTAACAGATATTTATTGCAACTTTTTTTTCCCAGCATAAGATAAAGTTGAATACATAAGTTAAAAGATTATCAAGGTATTTATACAGCCCATTTGATTATAATGACAACAAGAACATTTTTAACATTTTACAAGAAGCATTAAGTGATCATGTATTGTTTAATGTCTGAGAAGTTATGTATTTGTCAATATATCAGCTTGAACACTTTATTACTTCAAGGGAATTTACATCAACATTCAGCTTCACTACAATTCATAATGTCTAGTGTCACTTCAAGTGCATAATACTGGTGTCACTACATTATTGGAAACAATGTACGAATAAGATTTTTGTTAGGATGCAATATGTACCTGTTAGATGTTCTAAAAAAAAGTCAGTATTATAAAGTTTGTATGACGTCCATGTGTACACGTAAGTACATTTACATCCTTGCATATACTGCCTGTAAACTCTACTCAGAAGAGTCAGTGATCCCCCAGATAAATAAAATGTCACCATCCAAAGTCTCTTTAGAAACAGGGTGACATGACGGTGTGTGCTGTGTTCTTTACTCTCTGAGCACATTCAGTATACACTTGATAGTGAAATCACCATTTTACAGATGAGAAATTGAGCATTATTCCTTTACTACAGACACATAATGGAAATATACTACAGTATAATATATGCTGGTGGTTTACATTCAGGTATGTTTTATGCTTTTTATCACATTGTCTTAGCAGAAGTAAATCATGCACATTTAAGCATAGATTTAAGGACCTTAAGATATTTTTGCAGCTAAATCCACACCGTGGTTTGTTGTTTGACAGATGATTATGGTAGTGACTGATGTGACGTCCATCTGTTCAAATGTATTGTAGATTCAATGTAAACCTATCCTTGTCTTTTCTGACCCCAAGAATAATGTAATGACATAAATATTTGTTTGTACCACAGTTGCCGGCAGGTTTTGTCGTGGCAGTAGATAGAAAACATTTTAAGACTTAATTAAGTATGTGCTTAATGAATTAATCATGGGGTAATTCATTTCTCATAATGTGTTTATGTTTGTTAAGATGGACTAGACAGTGTGGGTGCTCGAACAATGGTCCAGTTTGTGGGTCAGTCAAGACACATTTTATGTCAAATGTTACTAAAAAAAATACTTTAACAATGTAAAAAGCTTTTTTGATTTTGTTGCGTTGTTTCTAATTCCCTTGCAGGAACCCAAACAGTGACAATGTGTCATCACCTTGAGATAATTCCAACATCTGCAGTGGAGGTTTGTAGGACAAAATGTTTCAAAAACATCAACTGTAAACATCAGGTTTAGGTGTTAGTCTGTCAACCTCCAAAAGAAAGGTATGTTTCTCTGTGGAGCTGCCATATAGCACCAACAGTCAACAGTCAAACAGGGAGGAATCCATTGTAGAAGAAGCATAACAGGTACAACAAATTTGCCATCTTACAGAAACCTCAATAGTTCAGAATGCAATACAGCCACAAGACAAGTTTGTTCTGAGCAAGGGGCACTAGTCGTAATTTTTCTCAATTAGAACAGCTGTCAATCTGTTTTTACTATCTTTATGTCACTTTCCACCAACACATAAAACCCACAGCGGCTATAAATACGTTTATACCCGTTTCTGCAGTTAGCAAAAGGCATTCTTGGAAATGCAGAAAGTCACCAACTGAAGTAGAAATAGACTAGGCATATTGATAAAAAGAGTAGGAACGCACTGAAAAATTGAATCACAACACTTCACATAAGTAACGAAAAATGTCAAACATCACAGACTGGCATAAGAGTGAACAGAGTATCCAAGAGTTCATTTGTCTCGTTTGGATTGGAGGTTTCTATATTGACTGCTGTATCTTTGTGATACAGTATGCATAAGCACAACATATTTGATTGATATTCCATCTTTTACTTTTTCACTTGAGAGATCTTATTTATTTTCACAGTTATTCCAGTAATTAGAAATTGGTTCAACTTGTAGAAACTCCTCCTTGCAATTCTTGATGATGGTAAAATCATCCAAATCAGCTCCAACTTTTTCTGATGTGTGCGTGTTACTGAGATTCTCACTGAATGAATGCAATGTTTAAACCTGCCCATCTTGTCCGTGGCCTCTGAAAAGGTCTTATGAGGTAAATGCACCTTCAGTTTCAAGTGTGCGGTACATATGAGATCTTAAAAGCTATGGCAATGATGTACAGTGTAACAGTCGTCTGCTTGGATTTCATTAGAAGCCAGGCAGATATCATTTTTCCATGTTTGTGTATCTTGGTAGGTTAACATATTGCACCACTGTCACTTTGTTCCCCACTCACTAATCACTGTTATTGCTTTGGTGATTCACACATTCAAGATTCAGGCATTTGTTTTAAATAGTATGACAATAAAGCACGAATCTGTGTATCTCACATTAAGACTTGTTTACACACTCTGTTTCTGATGTCCAAAGTGTTTGTATGCTACAGAAATACCACTGTGTTTTGTCAGTGACTGCATAGTCATAAGGAAGTCTCCACACAGGAGCCATTTCTGTGAAAAGACCTATGGCTGTGGCAATTTTCGCTGCAGTGGACAATGAGCACTGGGTAGCAAAGTGCCTCCTCATACTCTGGGGGTCCCTCATCATCTGTGGTGAGGCGCTCTGACAGACAGCGAGTGTTTTCGCTGGGACTCTCCTGATCACCCAAGCTGCCACTCCTCCAGAAGCAGCTGCGCTGGGATCCGTAGCGCCGCGCCAAGGAGAACCGACTGGCACTGAAGGGGATGCGGGAGCTGGCACCAGTACAGATGCTGAGGGCGCTCCTGGAGAACACTGAGGAGCAGCTGATGGCTCTGTGGCAGCGCTCACAATTCTGACGTATCCCATTGAAACTGGTGGGGCACTGGGCCAGGTCCATCAGGCCAGCCTCTGAGTAACTGGGCACCAGCTGCTGGTTGGACCGAATGTGCCATTCCAGTTCTGTACTGTCAATGGTGTTTACACGAGGGATACGACGCCAATATGGCCGATCATCACATGGTGTCACAGGGAGATAATCGTGCCCAAAGAGCTTCTCAACTCTATAGTGGACATATGCAGTATGATACTCTGTGAATACTCTGAGAGGCCAGGAGAAAGTGAAGAATGAGGCAAACCAGAAGACATAGTGGGACAGATACCAGGGGTGGTGCTCAGGGTCAGACAGCACCAAGACATACTCCTTCAGGTCAATGTTTTTCAGGTGCATGCCCTCCCTGGCTTCCATGTAGTCATCGAGGCCCTCATTGTCAGTGAAAAACCTTGCTCGTTGTGTAAGGTAGGAATTCTCAGACTCAACATTGGCAAAACTAAAGCACTTGGTGAACCGCATCTTCGTCAGAGCAGACTTCTCCAAGCCCAGCAGCTGTTTGGAAACATCTTTGACGCCACAGTGACTGTAGTCAAATTCAGCTTCTGCGACATGGGTGTTGACACGTTCATGGTAAACCTGGGTACTGGTGTAAGCGTCTCCATTGCGGTAGCGTGTGACTTGCCGTGTTCGGCGAACATAGTGATAGCTGATGGCCTTCCACCAGATGCAGGGTTTAGCTTGCTGCATCCTTTGGATGCGCTCATAGATGCCCTCCACATCCACTTTGTGCTGCAGCTCATTCTTCACATGACAGTGCCAGCACTCCACAAGATAGACTAAGTAGAGCATGCCGAGTAGGGCCAGAGGGATGTAGATATAGCCATCAGAGCAGGGGCTGTCATGGTACATCATGGATTTCCCTTTGAAGGCACTGTCAAAGGTGAGGCGGGTCACCTTGGTTACATGACACCAAACCATCGCTCCCATGCAGCCATACATGAGAATGGAGAGAAGCAGGCATTTCCAAAAACTCTCCCGGCATAGGGACTTGCTCAGAGATTGCTTCAGGGGTCTTTGCTGTTGAGTCAAAGCACAAACAAAACACAAGAGGAAGTGATAAGAACTGTTAATTTATCATCTGCTTAAAATAGAACTTTGCTCTTGCAGTGTGCATCACTGCGGACTGATCTTCAGCACAGTATTATCATTTAATTTAATTAAGGGGTCATGCAACCATATTAACACCCTTACATTAGACGGCCCGTAGGGTTCCCAGACCACCAGTCTGCAAGCAATGATAAGTTCTTTGAGCTCTGTTGACATTTCATAGCTAACTTCTGGAGAGATATTGTGAAATCAGAGTTCCTGGCCCTCTACAGCAGATAACAGGTAAAAGGCAGGTAAATATGCTGGGGTTACCAATCACCTGTGTCCAATAATTTGACACTTTTATTATTGTAGGCTACAAGATCAGAGACATTCTCCTATGTCAAACTGTAACCAAGGAGATCATTTGTAACACCAAATCCATCAAAACATTCACCTGCAGTGTGTTACATTCTGCTCAGCGTGCACATGGATCCATAAAAGCCCTGCGCCAAGATCTAACAAAACGGATCAGAACAAAATGCAGTGGCTCATGTAAGGGATGCTAGAAAATAATACCTCCTCTCTGGTGTCCTCCTCGAAAACCGTGGTCGTACTGCTTTCACTCGCTGTCGCAGCCGATGCCGGAGGGGACATTGCGCTGGGCAGCTATTGATAACACTGATAGGGCGTGGAGTGGGGAAAGGAACAGATTTCTCTTGCTCTGCGGAGTCCCCCAAGCAAGACGAGCTACCTGCCAGACGTGCGCTACATCTGTTATCATTTAGAGCCTCTCCCCCCTGATGAAAGCCCGAGACCAGTCGACGGACGCATCTTGATCGGTGAAACCCAAAATAAAGGGATTTTTTTTTCCGGTGGCTGAAAAATAGAAAAAAACGAGGGGGGTTGTCTAGTGGAAAGCCTGCATCCTGCCTGCTACTGTTTAGCTGTCAGTGCCGCAGTAACATGGTGGGAGATTGTGCTGTATTAGCTGGCAGTCAAGTCATTACAAAATGAGCGTGTCCTGCCTTCCGTGCCCGCTGTGCAGTTTGCGGTCTATGGAGAGCTGGCAGGTCGCTGTCCGTGAGGCTGACTGAGGCAGGTACACGGTGAGAGGTTGTTGCACAAAACTGTCTTTTAAAGGGAAAGTCCACCTTAAAACTGATCCTTCAATTGGGCAGATCCAGTAATGATGTGGCGGCGAAAGCAATATCTTTACAGGTATAAACGACTGCCAACAGCCAAGACCGGAATGGTTGATAAGGTGACACTTGATGTATAAGTAATATTACATGCAAATTCATTTGATTTGAATGTAGAGCTCATGGGTTGTGAAAGTCAATACATACAAGCCATACTCCAAAAATCTGCATTTCCATTACTAAATTATAGTTGTTGAAATTAAATATGAATACCAACAGTTACATTCGTAATGTTACACAGTAAATAAAATGATTTGAAAAACTTTTTGTATTTAACAAATGTAACAAACAAGGCAGCATCCAGTGTACCAAACATGAAGTCTACTGCATGAGAGCGACGAAACAAATCTAATCTAACTTCGAAAACAAAGGACGGTTTGTTACTGTTTATTTATGGAACCATGGGTTAGAAATAAGCACACACAGTCTAGTATGAACATCATTAAAAAATACTTATAGAAAAACCTGCATGTTCACATCATTCAGCTATATGCTATGAAAGTGACTCCACCAAATATCCAAATCATATGAAGTTCTGAGTCACAGTTATACTCACAACGTCTCAAAAAAGAAATACAAAAATCCTTTCAGGAACCTATTCAATGTCTCCGAGGATCAAAACAACTTACGTGTTTAGTTAGTTTATTTAAGTTGCTTACTTCGGTGATATACATGCACGGGCACACTTTAGCAGTAAAAAACCCTCTTACATATATTTAACTGTTTACACACACATTTTGAAATGGTTCATATGAGATGCTATAAAAGTTAATACATGTAAAAGATACTGATCTGTGCTTACAACAACGTTATATTGAGTTGTTTACTATGTCCTTATCAGGAAGAAGACTGGACCACTGTTTTTCAGTAAAGCTGTAATCATTTTAAACTATTAGTAGTAACAAAAGAAGACACTGAAGAGTTTGTTTTAACCAGATACTTGTAAATTAAGCAGCGGTGGAAGATGCACTCAGATTATTTACTTAAGCAAAAGTACATTAGCATCAAATAGCCCATTTTAGGATAATATATATTATTAATTACTTATTAATTATTATTAATTACTAATGTTGCAGCTGTTAAAGGCTAATTGCAGCTACTTTATATACTGCTGGGTAGCTTGATCCATTTTAATACATCATCATTTATTCATTGATTTATAGTTTGTATTAATAATCTGAATCTGCATATTAAGTAGTCACTAAAGTTATCAGATAAATGCAGTGGAGTAAAAAGTACAAAATTGGCTTCCAAAATGTAGTAGCATAAAATGGAAATACTCAAGTAAAATACAAGTACACCGCAAAATTGTACATATGTAAAGTACTTGAGTAAATGTACTTAGTTACAATCCACCACTGAAATAAGGGAGGAGTCCTGGTGTGGACCGAACTGTAAGATAATCTTTTCTTCCACATTATGTGACACTTCTGCTTCCAAACTGTTCACTCCTTTTCACAGGGTCTTCTTTTCTGATGACGAAGAGGAAAGAGAATAAAGGTTATGACTGAACAGGCACCTCACCAAGGTAAACACTCTTTATAGGGATTTATAGAGTTTGATAATCGTCAGATTTGATGGCCACAAGCATGACAAAACAGCCTTGAAATTGCTTTTTTTGGCTCAAACCCTCTGATCGCAGCAGAATGAGCAGTGAAAAAAAGAGAACCTAAAATTTAAAAGTTTCAAACGCTTCTCCACCCATGCCAGAGCTACTTACAGAGAACATGTTGGAAAGGTTGTTGAAAAGCACTTGGCCTGCGCTCACTTTGTTCCTCACTCCTCGTATGGTCCCGTTCTTGCTGCAGATATTGATCCGTTTGTTGCTGAAGAGCATCTCTCTCTTGGCACTGGCGTACAAAAGGAGGTCATCAGGTTCACAGCCGTTCTCGTCCTGAGCTGTCTCCACCACAAGACCGTTCAGGTGGCTGTTGGCCTCGCTGGTGGGAGGCGAGCTCCCCTGCTCTGCGTCTGGGCTGCTGGTGCAGTCAGAGTCCACTGAGTCCAACACTGAGCCGCACCCGGCCGCTTCATCCTTGAACACCTCCGCCAAGACCCGGCCGCTGTTGGCAGATGCTACTCTAAACCTAACTGTTTTCCTAGACTTGTCTTGCTCCTGTTTCAGTTGTGGCCCCTCCATTGTAATACAATAATGTCTAACATGCTTCACAACCCATTCAGAAAAGCCAGACGTACTCTTTCAGCCTAAGCCATAGTGGTGTGCAATTATCAAACAATAATATCCCCATTGACTTGTCAAAATGATCTGAAAATACACCCAGTACATAAACTAGACACCTAATTGGTTAATAATAGATGAGCTTCTGTCATGGTAACAGCTAAAACAGGCAAACAGTAAGGTGATATTACCATGTTCAATAATTGATCAAGGTTAGTTTTCAAACATCAGATAAAGGCCTGTGTCTGGCCTTTAAAAGACATACAGTTTGGATATTACCTTTAAAGCACTACAGATAACCTTTTGTGCACTTTTGAGCACCCTCCGTTATCCTCGACTGTCCCTAAAGTAAGACAAGAAGAATACTAATTTATCAAATATTTACCAACTTTCTTTATTTACTTATAATATACTATGGGCCTGTGGCTATACACATTTTTTTTTTTTTGGTGTTATAAATGGCATTAATGTTGTGTTTCAAGACATGTATTTCAGCACAAGGTGTTTACAGTCGAATGGGTTGTTACGGTTCAAGTGAGAGTACATTGATACAGGTAAAAGGTATAGTAGGCAGGGCTGAATCCCAGCAGAATGTAATTAACAATTAATTACTATCTGAGATGGTCATGAATGGACCCCATATGTAAAAGAAAATTGATTGTATGCTTTATATCTGTAGGAGCATGTTTTCTCCATTTGTATGATTATGATCATTTTGTTGAGCTGTTTCTGAAAACAGATGGTGAAGTGGATTTCCAGCCGGTTAGAATCATTTTCTTGGCAGCTTCCGAGCATCAATGCTATTTCACATATAGCTCAAAGCAGTCTCGGAGCATCCAGGGAGTGCCAGCGCTGGGTCAGGGGGAATGTCCTTTCCATAGACAATTTTCAGATGTTTTCATTTTCTGTTGTCACGCTTACTAAATGTCAGTATATTTCCCTTTTACTGTCACCCTGACAAATCCATTAACCCAAGATCATTTTGCATAAATGAACCCACAGGGTTTTTCTGCCCAACAAACTCTCAAACTGCTTCTGCATCACAGCAAACACAGGGCAGATGTTTTGCTTTGTTGAGAAAGTAAAAGTTCTTCCCCATGCATTAAAGCCTATCTTATATTTTCACAGCAAAATGACTGGGGCATTTGTGACAAAGATTATTTAGCACACAAACAATGAGATGTCCAGAAACAGATGTCTGTATTTACATTTAAGGTGTGCCATCTTTTATAGTGTTCTGAGTTTTAATTATGTGATTTCAAATGCATTCTTGTATTCCATTTGTTTATTATAATGTAAAATAAAAATCTATTAAAATTGCCAGAAAACTATTTGCCATCTATTTCCAAATTTGATGGTACATGGGATCATTTAAATAGTACAATGAATATGTGGTAGATTTACATTCATAATTCATTCATTCATTCATTATCTATACCTGCTTTAACCTGTAGAGGGTCACAGCTAGCATCGGGCGAGAGGCAGGGTACACCCTGGACAGGTGGCCAGTCCATCACAGGGCTGCATTTATAATATTATCTGTAAATAATTTTAAACATACAGTATTTCCCCTCTGCATTGCAGAGCTGTAATTCCGCCCCGGGCCTGTAGGTGGTGGTACAGAACCGCCACCGATTCACAACGACCACCACGAAGAAGCCGGAGAGCCACACGTGCAGCGCTGTGTCAACATGGGTAAAAGAAGGCAGAATAAGCAGCTTTTCACTAATATATCCAAAAAACAGAAGAAACACTTGAAGGAATTTGGAGAGGAGCATCCATTCCATGACGTGTAAGCAGCACAGAGACCCCAGACTGTCTATTAAAAAGAATTAAGCTGCTTTTATGTTAGCCAACTAGCTAAGTTACATCCAGACAGCAGTGGTCACAGTTTAGCCAGATGCCGTTGGTAGCTTATCTTAGCTATAGCTATGCGTAAAACGTATATCGTCAGTTATATCGGATATTCTCCTCTAAACTACAATCTTTTTGAACGTACTTCAGTTCATTTGTACTAGTAAAACTGCAAACTATATAGAACCATCCATACATGCGTGCATTATCGTCACTCCTTCACATCCATTCCGATGTCCTTTGCCTGTCTGTCCTTCATATTGACTGTAAGATGGCTGTTAAACAAGTAGATGTACTAGATTCAAATCCTGCACCCCAGGGGAAAGAAACGAGCTTTTGACCAGACGAATGGACCTCTTTGTACACACACTGAATAATGGGAAAATATCTCCTTGGATAACGGTTTTTGGGTGATCTGACATTAACAACTGTGTGCACAATACTGAGCCAAAGTTGATGCAAAGAGTCTTACTTTGGTTTCATGTCAGTGATGTTCGATACACGTGACTGATCTGTATGTTCTGTTAAACTTGAAACTTGATTCTTAATAACACACTCGTCCTCCCCTGTGTGAACAAACAAAAACATACTTATCTTTAGGAAATACTTATGACAGATGAGTCTTTCAGGGAATTTGGTTCTAGACATGGCCTCCCTCAACACTGTCATAGGCTTTCCTCTCTTAACCCGTTCTCCTAAATGCACCCCAACTCATTGTCTCGTTCTCAGGCTTATGCATCATCTGCAAACAGCACAGAGCTTTACTTTGCGTCTACGCACTCCTACTGGCAACATGTCCACAAGCAGCCCAGACCAAGACCTTTGTTATTTAGTCAGGTTTGTGGTCTTGCAAAAGATGCATACTGTTTACGTAGCTACCTTTCCCTGTGCTTTTCAACAGAGTCAGTGAAGGACCTGACAGAACGGAGGTAGTGGAGCTGGTGAGTAGCGCTGTGCAGTTCCTCATGATAGAAGTCAGACAGCCTGATTCCTGCAACATGAGCTTGATGATTGTAGTACGTTGGGGGCGGGGGGGCGGGGGGGGGGGCGGGGGCGGGGGGGGGGGGGGGGGGGGGGGGGGGGGGGGGGGGGGGGGGGGGG